>DWRA01000022.1:0-47425 GCA_018250295.1 Spathilepia clonius
AAATGTCCATGGGCGACAGTTGCCGCTTACCATCAGGTAGACTGCATGCACGTTTTCTACTCCAGCATATAAAAAAAATTGTATGAATGTTTTTTTTTATAAAATAACTCATTTAATGAATACCTGACAAAGATACTCGTTTCATGACTATAATTGGGAGTTAATATACTGATGTACCGTCCACATATAATTCAGCTCTGAAGTAGTATATGTGGTATGTCACCCTAAACCAAACAACACTTTCATGAGGACAATTATCTTTTTGTCGTCAAGAAATGTAGTCAGTAGTTAGTTGATGTCAGTTAATTGGTAATTCGAGCGCGGAGTCACGCTCAACGGAGTTTACGTGCATAGATAAACCGCCTTTGTGTCATTGAGATAAGGGTTATATTGTTATGACGAAAGAGTAATGGATGGAGCAATGACGCGGGTCGTCACGACGAAGTGACAGCACAGCTCGCGGTACCGACAGCAACAAAGTAACACCGACAGGAAATGCTTTGATTCAATGAAGCGCGTAGGTACTGGTGACAGAAAAATGTGTGCAATGTAAGATAACTGTACAACTTAGTAGGTTTTTATTTATTTGTGTAGGATTAATTTGCATTATTGCATTAATTGCATTAATTTCCTTTGTTATATTGTTTAAAAGAAGCTAAGTTGAAACGCCTCGGATATGTACCGAACTTCCTTACCACACACTTTAAATAGGAGGAAAGCAGCGCTTAACTCTATTCTCATTAGGCACAAACAGGTGTGGTGTTGCCGGAATCGAACCATAAAAGGTCCTACCATCTTAAAAATATAGGACAAATATGAAACATAGCTTAATGTAATACAGCAAATAACAAAACAAAACAATTACATGCATACGTTAATGTAATATAATATTATTGCTTCAAAACTGTATTTACGTGAGTCTCGCAGCAAATGGGCGCAATAAGCACGCAACATGCCGCCCGTACTTCCACGGTTCATCAGGCTGGAAGTATGATTACAACGTTAGTGTGGACGTGCTCTAACAATGATATGGTCGTGACTAGGGCTGGCAGCCGCTTTACGGCTTTTTGTAGAAACTCGCTTAATAGTGCTAAGTGCTGCCTGTCTCTCTGAATGATTTGCTGTTTATGTAAAGTAAGCTCCCACGCGCGTTTGAGCTCTACGGGGTATGGTTTTCAAATTTTAACCAGGTACCGGTACCCTTGATATCTTCGGAGTAATAAGATATAACTTTTTGGTTTTGTCTTGTAGTAAAAATTTGAATCGAATCTCGTCAGTTATTTAGCCCATACAGACTAACAACTGACTGACTAATATGCAGATGAAAATAAAAAAAAACGAATTCATTATTTGACCTAATAACGAGGATATCAGACAAATTTGTTGTAAATTTAAGAAAAAGGTTTTTCAAAAATATCTTTTAGATAGCGTCAAAATTCGAGTAATTATTAGTCCATATCATTAGTTTATCTGAACGGTCGCCGCCATCCATAAGCATGTGTAATAAACTAGACAGAATTGGGGTCCTAACCAAAGAAAGCCATAGGTGCATTGCTATCCCTGAGGACTAATTAGGGATGCCTCGTATAAGATTTTAAGCCACGAGACAGCATTTCTTGAAGCTGGTGGTGTAGGGCAGAAAAAGATACATCGGTGGTGCGTAGTCGAACCATAAAAGGTCTCACAACCTTGATTTAAAGACTTTAGTCATATTAAACTTAAGAAATATAATACAAAGCAAGACGATAATTATAGTTTTTGTGTGTGTAATTATTAATTTATATTACAATCAAGGTCTCAAAGTCGTACCGCCCATTAATTACCTACAGAACCCAATTAGTGCAGCCGTGTCGAGCATCCCGCGGCATCGATAGATCGTGATAACATCGACTTCGGACCAGCCATTCAATTCCATTCTGAGATTGATCTGTTTGTGCTCGGATGAACTAACTACCTATTGTAACAAGATGTATAAAATTATAACGTAGCAAAAATTAGCGTAGATAGCGAACTTCGTATATTTTTGGCCAATAATAATAATAGGGATGTCCTTATTATATCTTATTATGTTTGTATTTAAATGACTCACAATGTGCTGCGTAAGTAATGTTGAAATTAGTTACACAATTTTGATATCAAGTATTTAAATTGAGTCAAATTATGTTAAGTTCGCCCTATTACACTTAAGTTTAGTTCTCCAAACTCCACTTCAAGTAATATAAGTAGTTCAGGCAGAAATAGGCATTTTATTTCATTTTACTACAATTTGTGTGCTAAAAATGACAGATAAACATTTAAAATTATTTCATTTTTTTTTACGCTATTAAAATATTTTTTTGCTGGCTCTAATAAATATTTGGTGTAATTTAATGAAATTTCCCACCTAATACAGATGGGTACCCTCAAGCTGAGTTCACTGGAAGCAATTACCCCCACACTAATACCCGCTTAGTTTAAAACCTGTTTACGAAGTGTAAATAAATAAATATTCCAAACGTCCTTTCCACATGGCAAAGGCAGCCTATTAGTTAAATTTTGAAAGACAAACAGCGTCTAGTATGTTAATCGCTGATCGTTAATGTTAATAGACCAGTTTGCATGTGTTTCGTGCGTCCTGCGATGTTCTTTATGCCCTCTAAATATACAACGATCCACTGATTGCATACGAACATCTTTAAATTAATTACTATTCAGCAGAATAACAAAAAATAAACGTCTACTTGTCCGATTACCGGAAGAATAATATTATATTCGTGAGAATTCTACGTATATAACTATTATTATTATATTTTAATTCGAAGACTTGAACCTTTGTAGTTTGATTCCGGAGGTAACACCGCCATACCTTTTACTACCTACTAACAAAAAGGTTTAACACTGTTGTGTTCTGGTTTGAAAGGTGTGTTAAGCAAGACTCACTTATCCGGGGTGTTCTAACTTAGTCCTCAAAGGGAGCAGCAACGCATTACTGACCAACCTCAGGTAGGATTCTAATCTTATCAAGAATTTGTCACAGATATCCATGGGAGGCAATGCTCACTTACCATCAAGTAAACTACAAGCTCCTTTGTTAATTCTATCTATTTTTGTCCATAATGTAGAGGCGATTATAAAAGGCTCATTTGTTTATATACATAGACCACATTCATATTTGATTCAGTAATAGGTCACGTTAGCGTAGAGTTGTGGCTACCATATACCGGAGCCCTGTGGCCCTAGTTCAAGCCCGGCATTATGTCATACTGGCATAGTTATCACTACACCAAGCGGGTTGTCTGGACAAATAAATTACTTACCTTTTTTATATGTTCAAAGTAGTGCGCCCGTATGCAGTCATCATGCTGTAAAGTGGTGATTACCACCCATAGATACTTGTCACCAATTCAAAACAGTTTTGTCTCATTGTCCAACCTTAAATTGATAATTTGATGTCATACCATGTGGGTGAACATGAACACAAAGATAATTGCACCAAAAACTCCGAGCAGAAGTCTGTTCAATACTAACAGGCATATTTAAATGTTAGATAAATATCGTCTGATTGGGTTAAAGCCAAGAAACCTATAAAGGCAGACCGAGTAATCACTGTGCCCTCAATAAGAAATGTGAAATTTTCATCCCTTAGGCAGAAGATCTCTTAACCAATTAATTTTCACAAATCCTTCTTCATGTTTTACCGTCAGATTAACTTCAACCTTGTAAGTTATACAATGTTAAATGTCGATTAATTATTACTTTGAAATTTTCCACAGCATTATGAGGTACATTATAGTAACATATAGTTACTGGTAATAATGTTTACCGATTTACGACATACAGAAGGATGGAATTATAATTAGACGTAAGGTCAGAGGTACTTTTTGCCTCGAGTGTACATAAAAGCGTGAATAATTTCCTTTCTTAAACAAAATCAAGTTTCATTCAAATGGTTTCTATATGATTAGCTGTAGCGGCCGTGCCACATAAATTCGCTTCGCTCGTCAACGTCGCCATATAAATGGAGTTTAAATTGTATGCCGAGAATGGCCTAAACAGACGTCTTCTATGTCGACCGACCTCACGTACAGGCGGCGACACAATTGTTATAAGTCGTACGTTATAAGGGACTTTTGACATATGCAAATTACTTTTAATACTAATATAACGTAGTATGAAATTAGAAAAAGTACATAATAAATTCTAATTTATTTATATAAGAGTTAAAAACACCTAAGTAAATAATTATTATTCACTGTAATAAAGTTATGTTAATGAATTCTTAAATATATAATTAATTTAAATTTCTTATAAGCTTTGCATACTGTGAGTGGTTAAATACATAAAAACTTAATTTAAACTATTACATACGAACTTAATAAATACCAAATATCATATTTGTTTGTGAATTTCACGTCTACAGCATCGCTAAACGACTATATGTTTTGGTTTCCGGAGTACGTCACTTTACTGAGTTCTCTACCTCTACGGCGAATCACGGAATTATCGATATGAATGTAATTTAAACAGAATTATTGATTTAATAGTATGTTCCTACGGTTGTTTTTGTAACCCTAATGGACCCAGGGTGGGACTACAGTAATACATATTTAAAGTGACTAATCTTAATAACATAACGCATGTATAAATCACCCCTATTAACTAAAAAAATAAAATGATTTTACGCAATTTCGCGGCATCACAGTACAAAACTTTACTCAGTCAGAGTATCTTTCATAAAATCCTTTTAAATATCTCCAGTAAATATATCAAAAGACTTTCGTTCCCGACAGTACGCCGTCAGCTCCCATTGAACTAGTAATTCATGTTTTCTTAATGCGAAAAACATCTGTGGGACGTCCCGTGTCCTTATTGACGTATAACTAACTCTACTGCGTCGAATTAGAGTTCAGTCTCGGTTAGTTATTATCAAAAAATGATGGAAGATTACGTCCGTCCGTTGGAAATGCAAGCATTCTCCATACATTTGGTGCTGTAATACGAAGGCTCTTGTACACATATCAAATTAACGAATACGATCAGTTTTCTCTGCGCTTATTTGTCCTGTTGTGTGTATTGTGTATAGCAGAAAGAGATTTTAAAATCATGATCGTTTAAGTTGGAATAAAATTTGTAATGTGTCTTCTCGGTTTGTACTTAAAAATCGGCCAAGTGCGAGTCGAAGTGATACACGGTGGGTTCCACACCACCATAAAATATAAAATATAAAATATAAAATAAAAAAATGTGTACCTATTACGGTTTAATAGATAAACAGGAAAATACCTTTAACTTTTGTATTTCTATTGTTAGTATTATTGTAGTAGACATAGTTATATACACTTTATAAAAATTTCAAGGGTCTATCCACTACGGTTCAAGGAATAGAATCTTGTGACAGGCGCGCGGACAGACAGCGGAGGCTTACTTTACTTAGTCCTGTTTAACCCTTTGTGCACAGAACCCTAAAAGCAACATGCCAGCTTATAGAATGTAATAAAAAGTGAAATGTTACCAACATGACACATTTATTATCAATGCTAAATCGGATTAGAGTGCTACACGACGCCAGCAAAAGATTCATTGCTTCGTCTACATAATATTAAATTTACTGTAAGATATTTCTAAAGAATAAATTGAAGCGCTTCTCTTGAAACCCTGTCACATTTTAGGCACTTATAAAATCTTAAATTCACTTTTACATCCAGATTGATGTAACAAAGTGTGTTCCATTCATTCCCCGGTGTACCCAAAAAAAATGTTTGCAATCAAAAGCAAATCAGCTCGGATACTATAGGGCAAAATTCTCGTGCCTTTCTTTTTCTAAAAGTTCTAGCAGACATACTATATGTATTATCGTTTGAGCGATTGCTGCAATCTGTCTCATGTGCGTTACATGAGAATAAAGATAATAAGACTGTGTGACGCAGGCATCAAGAATATCCTTCCTGCAACTATGATGAGGGATACGGGTTGGATTACCCGAACAGATCTAAAAATATAACAATATAATACAAAATAAACATTTTTTGAGTTATCTAGACGTGCCTTTTAGAAATCATCTATCAGCAAACAATGTAAGAAGATAACAGTCACTGTTGTAATTGTTGCTTCATGGATGTCATTTTTCAACGTCACGTATCTCACATATTGATCTACCGAGCGTTTATCTTGCTCTCAACGGTCTAATGCTCGTCTTAGCTAGGCTTTAGGTTAGTTATAAACTTTAGAAGCGAGGGCGAACTTCCCACGCTCTATTAAGCCGTCTAGATCCAAATTACTTCTATGAGTAAACTCAGGGTTGAATTTGCTACAAGTAGAACCAAACTCTCTATACTACTCTCTATACTAGATAATGTTATATGATATTTGTAGATGTGCCCATTTACCTAACATCATTTAAGAATAGTAGCGGTGGATTATATTTAGGTATATTTTTACTCTTTGGAACGTCAATGTCTCTTTTATTTCGATTTGCCTTGCCACACCTTTCAAACCAAGATGCAGCGAAACGTAATAAAACAGGAATGAATAGAAAAACCATGCAAAAGTTCACTATATGCAACCGAATATGCACTGAATAGTTGTAATTATCTAAAGGGGCACTGGTGACTTAGCAAACCCCAGGATCTCTCGCTTGGAATCAAGCACATATTCCTTAAATTTATATTTGCTAAATATTTAAAATATAGTTTTTTAGTTAATGTAATTGCTTTTTTTGAGATCATTTCAGTAAAAAAACCTACACGCTTGTAAATGCTTCATTAGTTCCACAAAATTATGAGGAGTCTGCTAATCTGCAATTGACCAACAGACCTAAGCTTAGTGAGGGCTTCTCTATGAGGCCAACACAGCAGTAATTGGTTGAAAATACATAATAATCCAAAATGAGGCGTTTCACTCTTTGAAAATCAGAATAAAAATCGCTTAGTCGTTAAAAGTTTAATCGTTTGTTAAAGAACTCTTTTTGAACGTCAATAAATTACCACCGTCTCAGAATTTTTTCCTATGGAGAAAAAGCTGTGGAAGAAACTCCGCAAGTTGGCATCTTTGTGTTTCTTTGTCTATTTATATAACAAGGCTTCCAGTTTGCAATATTTCAGATCTCGAAAACTTTGAATACCGCTCAAATTACGCATATGCCGTCCCTGGGTCCACTTTCAGAACCCGCAGCCAAGAGTACTCGAGCCCCGATAGTGGCTCGTTACTATGTAATGTAATAACAGTTCCGAGAGCGGCGATTGGCAATTACGCTAATTGAATACTGTGCTGTAATCGTTTCGAATGTAATTAAAATCAACGTGTGTGAAATTTTTAATCCGATCGCGAGTAAGAGGCGAGTCTGGGAAGCTGTTTTGACGTACCCGCGTTAAAGATACAATAGCGTTTGGAGGTGTGAAGCGATGATCTATTAAAACATTGACAGCTGACAGAAAAAGGTGACAGAAACCTTCGTGGTAACTCCACTGCTGTCTATTTCCGACTTATAATAGTATTAAGCGTTGTTACGCCGTGGTTGCGGCTTGAGAGGTGAGGTAATTCACATAAGAGGTGTTTCAACTAACTTCTCAGAGATATGGCGCATAAGTTATTTTTATGTCGGTATGAAAACGTATTCTGCGACGTTTTTAATTTAAAACCATAATCACAACACAACTGTCGTAATATTTACTGAAACCACAAATTTAAAATTTAAACTAATACACGTATTATAAACTGTACTACATACAATACATTTGTCCTGCAGTTTTTCGAAAACATCAGACACTATAATCGATAGAGAAGTAGGTAGTATACACCTACTCAGATATGAAAGTACACTTTTTCTAACATTTGGACTGTTATCATATACTAACAGATTAGGTCTTTTATTGGAAACAATAGACGAAACTATTTCATTATTTAATTTAGCTAGGAATACAGCTAACTTACCAGAATAGTCGAAACTTAGAGGAATTTCTCCGAAATTTGTACCCGTAAGCAAAGGGCGGGATTATTGATGAACGTGGTGAAGGCCATCATTTCCTGGTACCGTGGGCGGCTCGCTCGCGGGCGCCGGCTAATGGACAGCCTGGCTAATGATGGCTTGCTCTTGCCTCGAGTGACGTAAAATGAGGGTATGTATTTTCAGGCCGAATGACATGAATGGACATTAATCATAGTGTAATTTTAGTGTTCAAAAATATTTGCGTACGTAACACCTTGAATCAACATTGTCAAAATCAATTTTTTTAGATCATAACTTATGTTATGTGAGGGATTTGTAATATTTATAAAAGCATTGAAAATACTTAATAATGCCATCACCAATTTAAATACCTTGTACCTATTCAAAATTCTGAGTAAAGCGCCAGACCAGTTGACATGCTACGACCCAGCTGCCTTCACCTAACTTGGGGCAAAGGAATAAATAAAAAATATTTGAGACAAACGTACTCCATTTAACCGTCGGGCGCTTGACATCAAAAATTTGTAACTTGTATAAAAAACAATACGACATTGCGCATGCTCTCATTTGCGATAAGACTCAGATTACTGCGTTAGATGGCGTTGTCACGTCAAAATGTGAACAATGATGTAAGTGCGACACAAAAACGCGACTAGTGACACGATTAGTCGATCGATCATTATGTTGCCTTCACAAGGTTTTTGCGGCGCGGCATCTGAATGAGACCTGCCACCAGAATCACAATCGACTTGGGAATTTTGAGAGCTCACTCTTATGGTATGATTGGCGTGTTATGTTATGATCCCTACTTATATGGTTGTGTGTCACATGACGCTGTTATGAGAGTATGTCGATGTATTGCAAATGTACAGTCATTTGGGTTTTCATAATGTGCTTTTCTTTACCCGTACGTTTGTACATCTGTATTGTTATTTTTTACATGAGTGAAGTCGCAAACGAGAGTGCATTCTTTCCAATAGTAAGTGGTTAGGTACTACCCCCCATCGATTTCTCAACTCTATATGAACAAGGGTTTTATCTGAAGCCCATAACTAAAAGGTTGCCACTATGCTAGCACTGTTTGTTTTTATAATAAATGCTATATAGTATTATGAAGCTAGTAGAACTATTTGTAACTGTACCTACTACGGCGACATTAACTAGTAATCTAATCATGCGTAGCATAATATTAAAAAGAGAAATATCTAAAATAGCGTGTGTCACGAACTTTAAAGCAAGAATTCATTGAAAAGAGAATGTTTCCACGAGTTGGCAGAGAGAAGAACGTGTAAAGTAATATTACTACGTGTCCGTCAATCAACGGCCACTCCGCAAGAAGCTTTTCTATGTATGTTTTTTAGCTTTCTGTCATCGTTCAGCGGTTCTCAAGTATATTGAGTTGCTGCAGTGTGATTCATATTCTAGCACGAGCATCTCCACGCGGCTATGCCTACTTTTATCTTCGTGCAACTATTCTATTTTGCATATGCAAAATTTTTAATATTTTTTCGTAAATCAAATTATATCAAATTCTAAATCCCACCTTAGCAGATAACGCTTGAAAAGGTAAAAAAGAAAGAATATTATAGATCTTTTGGTATAACGCAATTTACACAATGAGAAAATTCTCAGAAATTATATAATACATACTTTAGTTTTATTTATTTGATAAATTTGGTTGCTAACGGTAGTGAGATTCGTTATTAAAAATATGAATAGAAACAGTTATATCACAATTATTAATTATATGAACTATTTCACAATATCATTCTATAGACAGCTCCGTAACACGTTTCTAAACCATATTAATCTTATAAGGATGCAAACCCCTGTGATGTTGCCGCATTCACCAAAGATCACAAGTAATCGAACACGATTTGAATGGCGATGTTCAAAGCTGATTAGATCATTGTATCTGCTTCCGTTGAATCGACAATGAGTCGCAGTCATCGATTGCGGACAATGAGTGGCAAACAATCGAGTGGCAACAATCGCTGTCACACGACACCCGCCGCATTGTTCGCTGCATGCGAGGGCTTCATGAGAATCGGCCACGGAGATGGCAGCAGCGTATATGAATATGAATAATACGAGATGTTTTAAAAGCCCATGCCGTGATGTAGATCAAATTAATACACAAGAGCAAAAAGTGCACATTACCACTAGATAGTTTTTTTTTCAAAAGATCGTAGAACATTTCATTCTGCCGACGCACCTATCTCTCTGTACCCATGCCTTCTAACATAATGTGTGTATCGTTAAGCGCTGCTGGGCTCTAGATTTGAAGGTTCTAGTATGATAAAAATACTTAAACAAGAAATTTTAACTTAGTTCTCAGAGGTAGTAACGTATTTCTGGCAGTCCTCAGATAGAATTTCAATCTCATTTTGAATTGGGTACATGTACCCAACTCAAAATGAGATTGAAATTGAAATAGTTTCGCGAGCAATAATGATTACTTATCATCAGGTGTACAGCAGACCCGTCTGCTACAAATT
This sequence comes from Spathilepia clonius, assembly GCA_018250295.1. Taxonomy (NCBI): domain Eukaryota; kingdom Metazoa; phylum Arthropoda; class Insecta; order Lepidoptera; family Hesperiidae; genus Spathilepia; species Spathilepia clonius. Next base: position 10,423 of record DWRA01000022.1, read on the forward strand.
TACGCAATTCTTTTTAAATTGATTATGATCGCAAAAATTGGTCGTCGCTTACTTAATGCACGGATATTACACTGTTCTTGTATCTATTAATTCCTTCTCCGACTGTACAATAAAACTGACTTCTTGCTTTTAAGCAAAGAGAATTTCATCACTATATTCTCAAATAGCTGTGAATTATATTCACACTGGGAACCAAATTAAGTAAAGCCTAGGTCTTCATTTTGACTAATTGGAATTCTTACGAATCTACAGCACTAAGTCAGATCATATTAAAATATTTGTTAAAAATCGAATCATGTGGGACATATATCAGAATTACAATCTGATACTTTTACTGTACGGATTGAAAATAGATGACTGCTTAGCCTTTCATGACGTTCTCGTGTGGAGATCGACTGCATTATTGAACAGCTGTTTACATGCACGGCGTCAACTAGCCGATACACAATTCATCTGTGTATCTGTACAGCCTTTATGTGTACCGCTGGTCACACACTTTTCCTCGCAACTGGTGGAAGCTTGGAGCATACTCCACTACGCTGCTTCAATGCTGTTTGATGAGCGGAAATACGGTTTAATGGCCAACGTGCTGGAAATGCGTAGCTTTAAAGATCTTCCATGAGGCTCCAAAGTAAGTTTTACTACAATCTGATGACAAACACTGACCGTTAAATGTGTTTCAAACCTTCAACCACTGATACATCTATTTCAACTTTAAATATATTTATTAAAGCAAATACATTTACACGACACGTTGCAACTTACTCCGAAGTGGCTGCGTCACAGCCGCATGCAGCCAGCTACGGAGCTGGTCTCATATTGGACTTTAATCCTATTTGTCACGATTACAAACGTTCAGGTAGTGGTACTCAGGTAGCAATGTATGAATAAATTGGTAGGCAGCGATTTCGATTATTTCCTTAATTTCACAGAAAAAATTACATCCCCACAGAGAGACTATCGGTTCATTCCTTCAATATCAAACAGGCCTCTCAAAGCACGCCCAAATTAGTGTAGTAGACACTAATTCCATCTTAATTAGGAGTAATCAAAGACATTCAATAGTTATGCTAACATCCGTGCTTGCTAGGAGTATGGTAATTTGTTCTAATCAATCCGACCGCGTTGTAAGGCAAATGTATGTAGAGATTCTAATGCGGGTTTCAGATGTACATAATATTGTTGTATATGTTATTCGGTTTCAAATATTAATGTGAAAAATAGTAATAACGAAGATTAATCTTTATATAACTTAGAGGTAGAAAATATAAAGCAACAGGTAGGAAACTAATAATAAGTATCTAATAATAAGTGGTCACTTCACTACCACCCGTTAATATTCCTAACTAAAAGCAAATAGAATTAAGTATTAACTAGGATCAGCCACATTGTGTGCTGCTCTCCTTAAGGACTAAGTTGGAACGTTTAGTTACTTGTATCCTTTACCACATCTTTCAAACCATGATAAACGTATAACGTTGTTATAAGACCGAAGTATGTGGAAGGGATCCGGAGCAGAAATATTTTACTACCTTTTTTTACATTTTCGTATATTATGTCATGTCAATTTATTAAAATTAAATTTAAAGTTACTACTTTAACCATATCTTAAGTTCCAGGAAGTTAGTCGCCGTCGCACGTTAACAGAAACTCGCTAACTTTATCAAGGAATGGCAATTAAAAGACATTTTTATTACGAAGGTTTTAACTCCACAAGTCACTTTAAGGAGTCGGTTGCTATTTCTTTGAACTTTTTCTCCCTAAAAACAACGTAATAAATTCTCCGAACCGTTACAACTTCGATATCTTAATTCTTTCGTGTTTTTATGTATTTGATATTTTAATGAATATTTCAAATAATGAACAATAATAGTTCGTAGCTATTATTTGAAAACTTAAACTCATTTATATGGTAGTAAGTACCTACGGGTTAGTGACCAGTCTGCGCGGGAAAAAAACAAACTGCCTAAGACCGCCGTCAATGCTTAATATCTACTATCCAATCACAAAATTCGTGGCCGACAGATTCCAGTGCCCTCCGAGACATCAAAACGCACGCGTTTAGACACTAGCTGTCACCCATCCATCTGCCAGCCGCATCCAAAATTCCTGTACGTATAGATCAACTACGATCTGCTCAAGCGTCGGAGCGATTTGCCCATAAATATAGCGGCGCAACGAAAAAAAATATAAATGGATGTGCGGCGTCAGTAAGATTTAGTCGACAAGATTACAAAGATCTGAGGACAACGTACCCATCACTTTTCATACCTCTAAAATCTTATCCCAAAATATAATCTGCACAAAGCAGCAAGTTTGGTTAACCCGTCATTTCCTTTGGGGCGAGCGCGCAGTTTTTGTCCAGTCCTACACAAACACGGCCACCTGTGCGATGTTTACCGACGCTTCGCCGAACCTGGCCGGTTTGCGGGTGGGCTGCGGGCCTAGAAAACTTTGTAATAGAAACAATTTAAGGGTAAAACGAGACGTTTCAACTTAGTTAACTAGGGTTCATTACATATATCCGTGGGCACCAATGACATACCTTCTATTCGAAAGACTATCATATACATAAACGTGAATAAAAACATTATATAGTTATTCAAAATAAGCATCGTACATGTTTTCCCAATACTATTCTTGTAAATAGAACACGGCACCATATAATAAAATTCGAGTTTCGAACATATCGTTTATTCTTTTTAAATACCGTCGTAGTCCGGCCATTCCAATGCAAAACGGAACTCAATACGCTCAGACCACAGGTTTTCACCGTCAAAGAGCGGGACGGACAGACGTGGATTAATCTCGTTGGAAGTTTTTGGGGATTGTCAAAAAGGAAATCCTATTAGCGGCCAAATCCCATCGCACTGCCAGCCTGCTCTTGAATTATCGACAAGCTGAATTCTAAATGCGTTGCGAATTGGAGGGCGAATAGCTGAAAATATGCTTCATAAGAATCTTGTGTCAGCAAAAAGGCGAGTCGATACGACTGAGATATGGGGCATTTTTGGCAGATGATGTGTTTCTTAATGAATAATAGAAAGAAGTTACTAGTGCCCTAGACTTTTAGATATTACGGATCTTTGGTAAGTAATATATTGGGGTTGCTGGTTGAGGTCTCTTGATTAAACAAACCTGCAACCGTTAGCCGTTCAGCTGGTACAAGGTTCGATTTCAGCTAAGCATACTATAGGCGATTAATTTAGATGCTTGAATCTGAATTTGTGTGTTCGAATACTTATGTTTGAAGGTGCTCATGATACCTACAACACAGGCAATTAGGTATATTATAGCTGTAAGTGAAACATAACATCCAATACTCGAATAGTAACGTGACCTATTGAAGCCCCAAGAAAAGTTGGATTTTTTATATAGAAGCAGAAAACTAACATATATTCTACCTGATGGTAAGTGCTCACTGCCGTCCGTAGACATCTGACCAACTCGATATGGGCACGGGTTCTACATGAAGCCGATTACAGATTTGTTTAGACTCCTAAGGACTAAGACGGTTGCCTCATATGAAAGTCAGCCGACATCCGCTCATTTCTACGGATTGCAGCACTTCACATGAAACGCTAAGCGCGTCCAGTCCCGTTATGTTGAGAGAACAAATTATTTGGATCCTAACACATTGTCCGTTGATGACTCGCCACATCGCTTAGACGACTCATTTAAAATTCCTCAGACAACGCGACGGTCAGAACACAGAACGTGCCAATCAGTCAACGGCTAATTACCGTATGAATCCACAAACGATCGCTTTGTTAGCTAAATGAATGCTCATTGTAGACTGGACAACGGCCCCGCTTCCTGTGAGCACAAAGTACTCTGTAAATACCAACTGTATTTCTATCTATTGTACTATTATTACATATAGTCGTATATAACGTGAGGAAACTTAAACGTTCTTAACAGTTAGTCAGCGAGGTGGATCGCGGTCTCAGCCAGCGGTCGGCTGCCCGCGGCCCGCGACCTTCTACTTGCGACCCGCGGGTCTTCCGAGAACCTCAACAAGCATCCCGTGGATTTTCTTCAAATTAGATATTCGCCTGCGTTACTTCAAGTTATAAAGACAATTTATTCTTAAAGACCTTTTTTCTTCCTCAAATTTCAGACCATATGCTTCTACGACTTGACTTTTTTCACCAACCGAGTTGAAGGACTACTTAAAAATGCGCCCCGTCAATACCTCATGTAGCTACGTGGCCCGCGCTTCCAAAAATGATACTCGCCACTACCCTGAACCTTTCTTTTTTGAAAGCAGACCGGTATTTACCTCTGGGAGTTATATAATAACAGATATCTTCGAGTTGCAATCCCAATACTCTCTATGAACTTGCAATACGAGAGACATAACTACACCGCAGACCGCACAGAGGCGCATTGCAAAAAATATGCACGTAGCGTTGTTCAATATCGTGTATTCCTCTTTCATTTTTTCGGATAGGTTTATGGATTACGAATTTCAGTGTCGGCTCAGGCATAACATTTCGCAAGTGTGCGTCTGGGCTTATCCCGAGTACTGAAATATTTTTACAATTTACAATTATTATCTGTAACTTAGTGTTTTTCTGCTTAATCCATGCAAGTAACCATGATCAGCTTGTGTTTTCTACAATTTCATAGAAAAACTGAAAAAATTAAAATTAAATTGATTACATTTTGTCACCCAACTCTCTTATCACAATTTTTTTTAAACTTAACTTACACTTTTAAGTACACATTCAAGTTCACAGTTATGATAATATTGTGTAGATAACAATGTATCAATGAGAATTTAATCAACTATATTATAAATGAGTCCAAAAATAATAAAATATTGTACATGATTATTATATACTACTAGTAAGTATATACACAACTTTAGTTGTATGTATTAGCTAGGTCTCAAATAAAAAAAGACAGTCCGTTACTTCACAAGTTTTAACTATATTTCGGGGTAAAAACGCGAATTCCTTGCTAATTGAATACTCAACACGAATCGTTCACATCGTGTTTATAGATCGTTTTATTTCTGCACATTACAGTTTTACAAATCACGTTTAAGACATTTACTAGCTATTAAATCAAAGAAGTTTGCTCGTACATTTGTAGTAGAAACGACTCGCAGATGAAATGTTAACTGTCTTGCAATTTATTTGATACTAAACGAATAATGTTTATTTGTGTTCCTGCTTGTCTGTAAGTGTTTGTGCCCACGGTATAGGAAATCCTGTCAGGTTATGAATGTAGAAATTGTTATATGAAACTGTAATATATTGAAAGACATTATAATACAAAAATGTATTCAAAGAGCTAAAATGTCTTATATCTCTGTCTGTGTTTAATTTTAATTTAAAAACAGCTGTAACGATTTTGATAGGACTTTCATTCAAAGATAAAGAATACGATGCAATGCAAAAGTTATATTTTAAGTAAGTAAACATATTTGGGGTCCCTAAATATTTTAAAACTAAATAATACTAGTTTGCAAGTTTAGTTTTCAAGATTAATACACAACAATCCAGGACCAGAATATAAATCTATCGATATTCATAGCTTGGACATCTGTGTGTCAGGATCATACTTGAAACTTTCTACATTTCAGACCGATATAAAGATATGAAAAAGGAAGTACGAAGTGTTTATATAATTATACATACTCTTGCGCAATTAAGGAATTATAAGGAAATAGAAATTGTGACAAGTGGCATGTATGTATGTGTGAATTACTTGATACATTTTTAAAATAGCACAACTACAAAGCAGAGCGACCATGGCCACTATCCACCGCGTGCGGCCACCCTGTCCAACTTCTAGAATAGATGCTCCCTTTGATTACGTTAAATGCCTGCGTTTCAAACTTCAGTCCAACTGCTCAAGGTAAATGTGTGACATAAATGGCTTCTAGCTCTACACGTGGGTTCAAGTACTCCCTCAAGTAAAATTTCTAAATATCTATTTGCTCCACTGTCTCCAATTTGCATTGGAACAGCGTGGCGTAGCATGCTCCGCATCTTTTACAGCAGTAGTATACAAATTAATCCATGTTGTTTGTTTAAGCTGTCTATAACATGTGTATTTGTAATTTGGTTGATTAATTGGAGTATTACATGTTCATACATTATAGAAAACGAGTAGTTAATAGAGATGCGTCATTTTGTAGTACAAGCTTTAGTGAACTAAGCTACGTACCTATATTTGTTTCATTCATTATATCGCTCACATTTGAAATGTACCCAACCCTCGCTTAGACAGAAAAATAAAAAGCAAGTAACATAGAACACAGTTCAATGCGCTACATAGTCAGCACTCAACTTTGTCTGTGAGTGACACTGCGCGACGGAACGAGTATGCCACATCGAACTTCCATTAACGCTTTAAACAACTTTGGGTGGCTTTACTTACCCTATCGAATTGTTACTTATCCATTGCTTGTTAACTGCAATCTTGTATTATTTTATAGTTGAAAAACAAGCAATGTACATAAAAAATACGTTATTGTCCCATTCATAAGTGACCCAGTAGCTACGTTTGATTGACACTCGATTCGAAAACTAAAGCGATTACATCGCGGGTTCTGCGTGACTAGTTAGATAGCGTAGCGAAGTGGAACGGCGATGTAATGTGCGAACGTGCTGGAGGCAGCATCCGGTGGTGGCGCAGGAAGAGCCCCAATCGATAGTAGTTCCCGCTTGCTCCCCAACTAGCTGGCTGTAGGGTTGACACTTAAAATAATATTATTTTATGTTTCATATTTTTTAACATCTAACAAATAAATTAATTTCCTTTTTATATAGTGATTATTAGACCTATATGTAAGAATCGTAGTCACGGCAAAATTATGTGGGCAGCGTAGATAATGTTGAAAAAGTGTTGTAAGAGTGGTAGAAACTGTTTAAAGTTTTTTGTTGATAAATTTGATGGTAGAACATCTTATAGGTCGCCTGTAGTGGAGCCACTGCATTTTTGCCTTACAACCACAGTGTTGTAATGTGTTGTGATCGGCAGAGTACAGTAAAGCAGATCCACGATACCGCTTCAGCATACTATTATAGTCCTAAAGCGTAGCAACACAAATTTAATTAAAATGCGTAGGACTGCTGGTAATAGTTTCACTTTAGATGGACTGCATGCTCATTTGCTTCTTACGCCACCTGAAAAATACAATGATAAGTTATTTAACGATTTTATTTCTAGTTAATTCTACTTTTGTTGATCATATGCCTACGTATAACCCTGGTTGTACCTTTTACCCACGAACCTTGCACAAATGCTCAAACGTACCAGTAATTTTTTGTACTAATTATCTAATTACAGGATGTAAGAAATCTTTGAATTGTTCTACAAATAAAGCGAGGATATAAAATGTGAATAGTGAGCCCATTAGCACACTTGACAGCCCTGCGCAAAACGTTCTTGACTTTATAATTTCGATAAGTGCTTGTGGTTTAGCGTCCCGCACACACTTGCATGTAATTTCAAACATACTCCGTTGAATCGGTATACATATACACGAAATTTTATGTATTTTTTTTCAGACAGTCATATAGGGTTAATATTATTTTTATAATAATATTTTTGTGTGAAAATCGTCAAAATCGATTCAACTGTTTGTAAGCTAGCCCGTACAGATACATATATTATAACAAAAATAAAATATAAGGTTCATAATAGCACAATATAACAAACGACGTCACGTGTTGGTGTGATCGGGTATTGTAGATGTGATATGCCGAATGAACCAGGAGACATATGAATGAACGGCGAGCATCTATGTGTGTAGTGTCCGCTCCAATACTCTGGTGATGCTTGATGCTCATAGTAACAGTAGCTATTAAATCAACTCTGTAATAAAATAAAATTGATTAAGAACATGTATTTTTTTGTGTTCTATGCAATATCATCGTATTATTACATATTATTATCACAAAGCGCGTTTAGGTTACTAGCAGATACAAAAGCTCTATCGGCTAGTAACCACTTTTCGGGTCTGCTGGATGTTTGTTTTAAGAATAAGCGGTGTCTTCGCACAAAAAGTTAATTGAACATACTACTATTATTTAAGTTGATAGCAGCAATAGCCATATACCATCAGGTTAACTGCATGCTCATTTCCTACTTCTATATAAAAAAAAAATGTTTTAGTGCGTGTATAAATAAATACTTGCGAATGTACGACATGTATCGAAACACGATAGCGTGAGTAATTCGATCATAAATTTTGATTAACGGCCCACGTTGGCACACAGTTTCGTAAGAAATAAATATATGTGTCTACTGTAGTGAGCGTTTCCACGATTAATCGTATAATGTTCAGCGTCACTTTATTATCCAGCGAGATTCTGTGAATCCGGTATAATGGCGCTTCCTGCTGACTCAACAAGGAAAGCTGCGCTATTGTACCATTCGCGAAGCAATTTTGGACATAATGGAAGCATGTGTAGCATTGTGGCGAACGAGGTCAGGGAAGCGCTTGCTCTTTAATAACAGTGACTTGGCGAAGCAATCAACACGTTATCTATTTTTTATTTTTTTCAGAACTAAAATGAGCTTGTCTTGTAGCCTTGGTAACAAGAAAACTGCGGTTAATGTACGTTGAAATGTTTTCGTCTTTTCTAGTCTAGAAATTGATTATAAATTCGTAAGTAATTACTGATGCCAATAAAATCTATGCGAGGTAATTAAGTCCCAACAGAATTAGTCCAACCTGAAGTCGTAGATTCGTTACAACCCCCTTGAGTAAGTTCGAACGCCTCGTGTCTCTATCGATGCATATCCTCTGAGCCTCTATCTATCCTCTGATGATCAATTAGCGGGATTCCTTTAAATCAAAATACATCAGCTCGTCTCAGTGAGAAATCATAAAGGTTATACTACATTTAAAATGCCACTGCTTTCTTTCTTATTCAAATGAGAAAGGTTGACACTGTAACACAGTGCGAGTAAGGATTTTCCAAGACATTTCTGGAATAAATGTGATTACATTCTGATACGCATAGGGTTTTGATAAATATAATGTTATTTTGGTTTTAAATATAAACATTAATACTGGGAAGCTAAATAACAGTAGATAACATCAATTTTTGTTTTACTATAGGTAAATAAGTAAATAAAATTAAATCACAACAAAATATAATAACATTAAATGATTAAGAAAACGGTAACGAGTTTTTTGTATATTTCAGCGTATGAGTAAATTAGAATGGCGATGTATGTGAATCTATAATTTTAATTGATGTGCCGACAACTGATGTGTGTGGACGGACCCTAATTCCGCTGGAAGTAGTTCAAAACAATTTTGATTAGCAGCACATAGATAATATCCAAAAGTGGGGCGCTATGATTGCGATAAATCAAGAAACCATTTCACTGGAGTATCAAGCGGTCTACATATTAGGAGCAAAAGTTATCGAGAGGTCGACAAAAATAGCGAACGGTGTCAGCGTTCAGCAAACAATGTGTCGAACGTGTCCGCTAACAGTTTTCGTCTACTTTGTGACTAACGAAGAATACATGTCTTCCACACCTCGTTTATAATGTTTCGGGGTAATGCATCCGGCGACGCACGGAGGCCGTTAAGATATTGACGACCCCATTCGCTCATACCATTACTTTTTACTGTTCTTCAGTTTCGTTCGTTACTTGATACCAGTGTACAGACATTATCTCATTTTGGAGAACGTAGACGTTAAAATCCAGTTCTTAATGCTTTTGAGCGACGAGATTGTGTAATTTTCTTCTGAAATTGCGGGGAATAGCTATCGTACCGGCTATTCGGCAGCAGGAACCCGTTTCTCCATAAACTAAGAATACGTTAAACTCGCACGCATACGTACACAATCACGCCGCGCTTAAATTGCATCGAAGTACATAACTTGCCTAGAAATGCATTCGTCGACAATAAAGACATTTCATTGGCCACCGGACCGCCTTTATTACCTTATCGGTCTCGGCTCGCATGATGTCACTTGGCTGCAATTTCGCTCCATTTCCATATTTTCCATATTTCTTCGTCAGCTGCGGTCCGTTAAAACCCCATTTGGTAAAGCCGTAGAGAGGCTCATTATGTCCCCGCACGCACGCCGTAATGTAGTTTTTGTTCGACAGTTTTTGCCCCGACAGCGCCATGCGCATCTGGAAATGAGTTGCGTACCTAATAGTTCGGAATACCGAGGGGCTACGTGCTTCGCTTATGCCCGCCACTATAATTTATTTGAAGCACTGTATCACCCTCTCTTTTTAACTAACGCACATCGGTAACGAGAGAAAGGGACGGACGGACCGAGGCGTGGTGTTATCGTGCGAGAATGCTGTCGGAACTGGGATCCAAATAAAGTAAGATAAGTCGCTTACACTGTTGGCGTAGAAGCGCCACGTTCGAGAAAAAATGGTCAGATATTGTCCGTATTCATTATAAGTTGTAAAGAGGGTACGACAGACGCCGCAAAAAGTTCTCCCGTTCGCCTCCAAATGTAGCAATTTAGCTCCACATTATTTCTTTTGCAATTATTTTCACTGCAGCGCTCCTTTCATATCAGATTTATTACAGTCAGTTGGAGAAACTACCACTAAAATATTATTTTCTTTGTTATATATCGTTGAACTGAAACCAGTGAAGCTATAATAACTATGAAATTTAAGAATTGTGGCAAAAAAATAAGAGTAAGGTCGTGAAAAGTTTAAGTAACAAACGAACAGTATAATTATAAAACTAGTATTCGTTATTGCTGATAATCCATTTCAAACTCTACAATGTAAGATGTAGATCAGAACATGCTAAAACAAATGTACTTATATACATATTACAATCACTCCTCGGCCTAATATATCTAACTGTTCACTGGAGATTATGTTCAATAATATCGCGTTTATCATCGCCGACATAAATAACTTCATTAACATCAAATACAAGGATTCGATCATAAGTACATTTCCAGCGGTCCCCAGCCAGCTCCGCACCGAGTTAATTATGTTCCATTTTCCCGACCGCCGAGGTACGTCCGCGGAGACCGACCGAGCGCTGAGCAATTTCCACTCACATACGGCACTGCGCTTACCTATTTCAAACAGAGTCGATCGGCCAGTTCAAGGAAGAATCTACACGGATCCCTACACACTCGTGTAACCAATCAACTTTGTCACGAGGTAGTAGAGACGAATATTGCTGACGCGGTCGCTAGGCCGAGAGCCGCCGCGCCCAGTGGTATACCCTTAAGTGGGAATGATAAGAGCAATTTGTCTTGTGCTATTAGGGGCGCCGATACCGAAGGCCGTAACGTAAAACATAAAGAGCTGCCCGGCCATTACGCCGGTCACATGAGCCACGTTGAGCGGCGATTTCGTGAAAACCTCGCCAAATACTGTCTTACTTTACGCTAATTATTTATTCTACGCTCGCGCAGCAGAATGTGAGGTTTTAATACCATTAATGGGCGAGTTATGCGTTTCGTGAATGTTTATCAATGCGGTCTATCATATTGAATGGCTAATACAAGTGGGTCGGTTGTTCGTGCGCGGGCGATATGCATTGTGGCGTCAGGGTAATGTTTCGTGTGAAACGCTGACGCGTTCCGGTCGATGGAAGCGACAGTGCCATAGCAGTCTCCGAATGTGTGGTTACATTGAAATTAGCATAATTAGATGGTACTGCGATAGTCATTGATACGTATCTGCAAATTGATATGGCCAATAGGTTTGATGGCCGTACGTTTTGAATTAAGTGCGATTTATTATTCAGCGTCGCGAGGTGTGCGGGGTCGCAGCAGGCTGTCGGAGACTGTTAATACATATTACGATTTGAACTTCTGGCTTATAAGGTGTTATTTTAAATTTGGAATCATTTTTAATTAAAAATTTGATTACAAAATAGAATATTTCACTTTCAATTGGGTTCGTTCTAATAACCAAAACATAGCGAGTCTTATTTGAAAATTAACATGTCACTTTTCTTCTTTTTTTGCACTATTTTATGATTCTTAATCATCATACGTTATTTATCTCAACACCGCTGTATTCAGCTCTATTATGGTTTACTTTCCTAACTTCCTGCTAGTATTAATTTAATCTCCTGTTTCAATAGGCCTTTACAGCGAGTTTCCCGAGCACAGGAAAAGATGCGTTATCCTACTTACTGAAGGCGAGGGATCTGATGCGCGCATCCGCTCGCTATTGACAAAAACCGCGGCGCGCTTCCTGCCCCAGCCCTGACATCGACACTCAACGTCCATATAAATCGCGCTAACTATTCAGACATACTGGCCTTCCGCTGCTACATTGTATGTGTTTTTATAGCATTCTGTCACATTTGTTAGCCTATTTTTGGATTTCAAATGCCGATTCGTTATCAAATTTGTTATAATAAATTCCACTAATAAAACGAAATGACACGCGCAAATTTACAGTACGAGGCATTCGAGGCTTCGTACTGAAAAACTTTGCGATTCTTAAGCTCACAAGTTATTGAATTCATATAGATAGACAATACAAATTATCGATTAAAGCGGTAAAATATTAATTCTACTAAGTCTGAGTAAAGATCGATCAGTAGACAATGAGGCAACGATGAAAATAAAATCACTATTGTATTAATCTGGTACAATCAGAACATAATTCTGTCCGATCAAATCCTGTTGTGTAAACTGGATTTGTATTTTTATAAGTAATATTATCCAAAAGTGTTTTAAAAATGTCGACGGACAATCTATTAATCGGATATAATGTGTAGTATTACAGAAACGATCATTTCCTGTACGCCGCGTTCGGAATGTAATTCGATTAAGTCGCCAGAATCCAATTACTGATTGACACGAGATACTGTGAGAATCATAAATAGCTGGCTATCATGAATGGAGCAGCGAGGTCAAAACGTTGTTATATGTATGTAGCTTGATACTTGAGCGATGGTATTTCAAATGGTATCACGATGTAATTTTTCTCAGTGTTTTTTTTTATTATTGGCATTTATTGTTGACGACGAGTCGACTTTGTACTGTGGCAGTTACCTTCAAATCTATTTCTATCCTATAGCGTACGGAACCTTATAAAGTTTGGTTTAAGTACCTAATTATCTCTGTTTCTTGAATAGATATTAAAACTACCCAGGTATTCATATTCGTAAGTAGGAAGTATCCTTCACGTTATGGCGGCATTATCACATACATGTTAACTACTGTGTTGTATTCTATTCTGTCTAGTTTTCTAGGATGTCCTATTAGTGACATATTTAAATACTCTTCCATCTTCTTCTATTTCAAATATTCCTCAGAAGTAAACAGTAATGCATCCATGATGGATCTGGCGTCAAATAATATAGCATATTTATATCGGTTTTTCCAGAATTTGATAAAATTTCTAATTTACGAGTGGCCTTAAAATATTCCTCTGTTATAATGAGCAATTCTTATGATCAGCCGCCGATTAGCTACTGCCTTAGTAGTCAGAACAGACCTTAGGAGTTTAGACTTCATTTAGCGTTAATATAAAATCTAAACATGAGTTTAAGTTTACGTGCATATAAAATTACAATGGATATTTTTTTAAATGTAGAATCAGCAAACAAGCATCAGGTGGACTAACGGTAAGAGCATATTCTCGCTAACAGTCATTTGTAATCAGCCTCAGTTAAGATTCGAGTCCTACCTGAAAATTAATTGGAACGCTTCGGATGAGCACCTGTATGCATTGGTTATTCTGGTTTGAATCGTGTGGTAAGCGAGACTACACCATTCAAACCAAAATACAGCAGCGCTTAACACTGTTGTTATCACATAGAAATAAGTGTGACGGTGGTGCCTCCGCAGTCGAACCGCAAAATTTTGTCGTGTTCGAATTACAGTAACACCTAAAATGATAATAAAAAATGTAAGTCTGTTAAATTTTGGAAGTGCAAAATTCAAATGTTACCCATAAGCATTCCCGACCTTACGCTGATCTTGTATAAGAAAGCAATATATCCAAGATTTCAGATATAACGAACACAGCAGCAATAAATCGGTGAATATGCAGCTATAAACTCCGAGCATGTTATGATTCACTCTCTGCCCTCAGTAATATTGTAGATGTCCTTGTTGTTAAGTGGTTATCTATTCTCATACACTGTAGGCAGGTCATGTGTGTAGGAGGTCACCAAAACCGTACTTTATATCTTCTGGGGAAGAGGTACATTAGTTCAGGTCTACTTACTACTTGTAGTGGAAAGAGAATATTTTTGTCCGTCGTGTTATTTTATTTTTTGGTAAATTGTAATTTAGATACAAAAAGGATACGTGTTCGTTTTTATTTTGAAATTACAAAATCATTTCGTGCATAAAAGGAACATAACAAGGCAAGCGTCATGTGTTTGTTCAAACAAGATAAACGACTATGAATTTTATGTTTTGTATTGACCAATGTTTAGTATTCTGTTTCCATAAATCTTATGTATAATCTTCTTGGACTTTGTGCTTAATTCCGAACTACAGTCACGCGGTCCGATGCACAAGTCAGATTCTATTTTAGAATGTCTCCTTCACTTAATTAAATTACAACAGCTATTTTGTCACGCATTTATTACAATGTTCCTATGAAACTTCCTTATCGTCAATTCTTGATAACGATAGTCGATTGCCAACATCACGCGCGCTTACGACCGCACGTTGACGTATCGCAAGTCGTTGGCTTGCCTCGTGAAGTCATTAACAGATTTCACCAAGAAACAATCTGCTTAGCATAATGTTAATGCCCACTTCATTTATTTAATTTTCTCAGTGACACCGACAACACGTTTTATTTGGGTCATCTTTGACATTTCTCAATTAACGTCAGGTTTTTGTGTACTTTAGTCGATGGTGCGACTGATATGAACTAAGCTATATGCGATAAGGTAACTTAAGCTCGTATTCCGAAGTGTGTAAAAGATATTTGCACGGATATATGTAGGAAGCAATATATGCTCGAAAATTATTGTAATACAAACTTTAATTGCGATATTTTAGTTGCTAGATTAATGTATAAGTTGTTACTGTTGGTACCTGCACCTTTCCTCCAATAACATGTGCTATTTCGTATTACAGTATGGTGGAGGTCGTTCCAGATCTGCCCCAGTAGCGAGACATACATAAACTAGCAGCCATATCGCAAGCGAATGTCAGTCACTTGTACAGTACAACATTTAACATATATATATGTATCTATATTGTCTATATAATCTCTTTTTTTTTGAACTCTGTAATAAATTATGTTATCAATACGGTAACATTTGAAGCATACTTATCTCCTAGCTTAAAAATCGCCAAAGATGATACAAGACCCTTAATGAAATCATTATAAATGACTTTCAAATTGTAGATAAGATTAATTTAGCAAAATTTGCTAAGTGGCTTGCGTCAATCGAGTAATGTAGCGAGCGTTTGCGAATTACGGTTTGCTGCGATAAGTTACTGCATTACGTCAGGCTTATATATAAATTTACCGGAAATCGGTGTAAAACTACATCTTAATTGAGTGAAAAAAGATAAAAGCATATATGTATAAAAATATGATTTAAAAGAGTACGCATAAATAAAGAATTTACAACTTTAACTTTTTACACGGACTGGTTTTATTAATTTTTTATATCACATATTTTTAATACTTTTATGAACATATGATTTAAAATTTGTACCTGTGTACCTGTTTCTGCGTGTGAATGGCCTAATTTTAGAAACTGCTGAATGGTTATCATTTCTCATTAGAATTTGGATTTGCTATACGTGCAAATAATTTATGTACCTTATTTTACGGAATGAAATAACTGTTTATACGTTTTACAGAGGAAATTAGCTGACATATTTTTTACAGTTTACTTAATTGCCACACAAGGCAATAGAATTATTATTATTATTATTATCATCAAAAACCAAGAATTTTAGGATAGAATTTTTTTTGTGGTGCTGTATTTTGGTTTAAAGAGTGTGGTAAGGGAGACATACTTACATTATCCATTTTGTTTCTACGTATTCCTCAGGAGCAGCAAAGCATCTGTGGTGGTAGAACTTTAATCTTACCTGGCTAGGATTACAGATTTCCATGTAAGCTTGCGGTGACCGGCAGATGGACTGCACGGTCGTTAGCAACTTCAACAACACAAAAAATGTAGATACCGCATAGAAACACATGGTGGTAGAAGCGAGGTTCATTCAGCATACGCCCTCATCTCCTAGTTAGATAAATCTTCATCAATCAGGAACTATCGCTGATAACACGCTGATTCCTTCCTGTGGAAAAATTCTTATCCATTCACCAACAATTTTTTCTTTGAATCAACAAATGAACATGCAGTTTACTTTGAAAAACAGGAGGTTATTACTACGATATTTGTGATCAATCGCAAATAAGATTGCAGTATGTCTGAACGGGGGTAGAATTCGGAACCACAATGTAGATCAGTGTGGGATTTTTTTGTTAGGAATAACGGAAATAATTAATAACCAGAAACTGTTTTGTCTTATAACAGTAGTGTTGAGCACTAAGTAAATCAGAAATAGTTTAAGCAGACCACACTTATGGTGGAGACATATTTTATACGAGATGTTCCGACTTTAATCCTTAAGGGTAGCAACGCATCTGATGGCGACTTCGGGTGGCACTCGAATCCTATTTGGAGTTAATTATATAGGGTGTCCGTGGGCGGCAGTCGTGACGTACCATCAGATGGTCTTTATAATAGTTGGCTGTTCCAATTAGGCGAAAAAATGTATTAGATCCAACATAAGCGATGTTGTCGTAAGTAGCTATTTTAGATAAAATTTAATTAGACTTATTATTAAGACTATAAATAGCAACATTTCATATTATTTTGTTCGTTACATGAATGCTATAATTAGCGATTATTCGCTTGTTTGTTTGGCGCTAATTAGCGACGGAAGGAAGGCCTAATTGCAAATGTAACAAATTACATTACTAATCTGACCACAGCGGGAGCAGGAAGCTGCGGCGACACGATAATAATAATAACTTTGTTTATTTTACCTTCTCTTATCTCTTTAATAAGCAGTGATAGCATGGTTGCACGAATTTCAGTCTTTGAAACCAGATTCTCAGATTCGAATCCTCGACTTGCGATGCGTTTTCATCACTACTTTCATCTTTTTCTAATTAATAAGTGAACATTATTTTTAAAACAAGATATAATATTAAGACATAATTCTGTTAGTATAACAGCGAAGAAAATCATGTTTAGACAACTTAACTGCGAGATTAAGTACGCTCCAAGCGTTTCCCACTTGTGGAGAGACACGAGCCCAGCAGTGGGAGACGAGTTGGATAGCAGCCGAAGTACCTAGTGATATCATAATTAATACTTAAATTATTCTTGAAACCGTCTACATGCAAGCAGGTCCAACCTTGTAGAATGCTAATCATAATACTGTAATTAAAACTAATCTGTATTCGTGTCGTTTTTAAGTAGAAAACTCCTAATGAACAGTTTTTGTTGCATTAAGAAATGGCGAGTGTGCACGCAGCCCGCGCCGGTCTTCCACTTGTCATTATATTACTGCGCCCCTCAGTTTTGCCTACAATAAATTACACAGCCATAAAACGTACATCTAGTCTTAATGAAACAATATTACAATTAAAACCATATTTTTTTGGATTTCTTATGATTAGGAGCAGGTTTATAAGTGACAGATCTCATTATAGACCGACCACGGAAGCCACTACATTTATTTATACCTTATAAGAATACGGCTTAGTGCTAATTAATTGATTACAGATGTCCGTCAAGTGGGCCGCTAGCTAGTTTGTTAACTTTATAATATAAGTATTTCATAGGAAAAAGGATGAAGTGATTCGTCATACATAGGTATTAATAGAATGTAAACATGTCATCCGCAGAATTACGTCGTCGTCGGCTACAGTTTTTAATAACCAGTTATCATTTATTTAATAAAAACACAAAGTTGACCAATCACACATTCTATAAAGCAGCTCTGCCCAGTCTCTAATAGGCCGACTCATTAAATTCGGTTGTGACCCAAGCAATAATTTTGAAGCATTTGTGTAAATCAGTGTTTAGAAATAGCATAAAAGTAATTTGCAATATCCACTCGTTTTAGTTAGAATACTCAAATATTTATTAATTAATTTATTCAAATATATGCAGTCCTAATTAACTGCATTTTGGTTGTTTCGTTTAAAATATTTGATTTGCTTCATATTTAAATATTAATTTAATAACTCTGATGGAAATATCAGTCTCATCTAACGTTGTTGATTATACACGACATACATATATATAATTATATGTTATTGTTACAATAAGTTTAAACAATTAAAAAATGGTAGAGTCAGTAGGAACGGACCGACCGGAGAGGAATCACCACACCCATCTCTAGCGTACAGTAGTTTTGTGTTTCGTGTTTCTGAAGGCTATGGTCAGTGAAGACACACTTACTTACATATGAGGCGACCTTTGTGGCGCGGTAATAAGCTTTAGACGTTCGAACAGAGTTCTGTAAAAAAGATTCTTTCAGTAGTCAAAAATTTAAAATATTTTACATCGTCAAGTGTGGCAAATAATCTGTGATCAACTTCAGGTAGCATCTGTTCTATATGTAGTTCGACGTAAATCTCCGTTAGCTACTTCTATATTATAAAAATATATTGAGAGGTAACATCATATCTATGATTATCTTGATGCTAACGGCAGGTATTTCTGTTTATGGTCTACTACAAATGTCCACAGTTCATAGATACTTAATACATATTAGGTGGAGTACATGCTCATTTCTGCTTCTATTACTTGTATATAATGTTATTTGTAGATATCACGTAACAGTAACTTTACAATAACTCTAATTACAAAAAAAAACTTTTTAAATAATGTATTGACTACAATCGTCACTATGAAAGCAATTTTACTAGTTAATTTAATTAGTATTTTTTTATTTATCATAAAAAGAATTTACAGTAAGTAATGAAATCTTGTTGCTGTCGTAATAAAATACATTCTCTTTGATTTATTAAAATGCAATTATTTTTACGATTGTTCGTACTGCGTCGAACGTTCACTTTGAAAGATATTTTGAGATTAAATAGATATTGCACTGTACCACAATACGGGTAACCGGCGGTCCAAGAGCCGGATGCGGCCCGCCTCGTCTTTATAGATTAGGCCAGAGACGCCTTTTGGAATTTGCAAGACTTCATGTGTAGAGGACTGGAAGAGCCTTTTTGTTTTAGTCGACCCATTTTCTGAGAGACTAAATTATATTCTCGCCCAGGGCCGTGCCTTACCCGCCCTTTAAAACGTGTGCCGTTTTGAAGGGAGGACAAGGGTCACTTTTTTCCTCAAACTACTTTCATAGGTAACTTAAACTCATGTTACGCCTTTCTGTTATGTACTTACGAACCGCGACTTCGTTAAATTCCTTAAATTTGGCTTACAACTTTTAAAAAGGTTTCCCATATCTGCACTATACGATAGACAAGAGCCTTTAGCTCAGTAGCGCCGCAATCCAATATGATAACGATGAATGATCGCTAGCGATCGGTTATCGTGAGCGATTCCTATTTCAGAGGGCTTTGAGAAATCTTTATCGGTTATTCTTGTTATCAGGCATGTGCATAAGCGATGGTAATTCGGTGTTATACAGTTCAGTTCAAATTTCATAAATTTATAAGGAAAAATACATTTGAAAGGTGGTAGAATGACCATGGTTAGCGATATGCGTAATGCTTTTAGCGTTTTAGTGGAAAAGTGTGGATGCCGTTTGGCTTACGTTTGAGGCAAACAAGTTAGTCTTCAGGAATGACAACGCATCTATGGCTAACTTCGGGTAGAAATCCTATTCTATATAAAATTGGTTACGGATTCCGTGTCCAGCGGTGACTATAGCTATTACATAAGTCAGGTGGCCTTCATATTCGTTTGATTTTCCAATCTTATAAAAATAATTTGCATGAAAGGGTTCCATAATGTTCTCGCCAAACTCAACCCTTCGTGATTAAGTAGAAACGATCCATTTTCAGCAGTGGGACAGAAAAGTGTTGATGATGACGCCAACTGCCACTGGGACAGCGTGGCGCATAGTGGTGTACTTCAAACCCATAACTGTGAGTCACGTTATGTCTATTTGAATTATTGTACCACCAATATAATATTATTCAAATATTATTCTGATCTTAAGTAAGACGATATGCTTAGTGCAAGCAGTAACTTGGGTAACTTCCTACATTCATAAGCAAAGTGACTAATAATTTGTAGAAACACATCTAAATAGAATAAATTTGTACGTGCTCAGCTCCGTCGTCACGCCTCGTACACGGTTTTTTATTTAAACAATACTTAAGACACCACGACAAAACTAAAAAACCCCAGGACCTGAGAATTTCTGGGATAAAGTAAGATATGTATGTACAAATACAATTAATCCTCTTTCTTTGGACAAAGTCCAATGATAATAATCAGTTCAATATTTTCTAAGATACAGCCGGAGACATGTATTTACCAAACAAATATAATATTATTTTTAATATCTATCATTTATTGTAACCTTAGAGAGTGGGTTTTATCTCGAAATTACAAACAGACGGTTTAATTTGTTTGAATATTTATATCGCAAATGAATACCAGCTCGGAATATAAATGAACTTACGGATGTAAGTTTACGTACGGGACATTCCAAGCTTAAGGAAATATTGTCGTTTTGAAACCAATAAAGATTTTATGCGTAAACAAAGTATTTAAAAAATATGTCCAACAATCGATTTTTGTGATTCATATGGTATTTTATGAGTAGGTTTCGCGTGAAATTCTGGAAAACGAGTTACTTACTACCTAATTTAAGTAAATATAATGTTAATCGTTCATATGATTTACAACTATAGTTCCACACTAAGATTTCGTGTCATGGGTGCCATGCCCTCCTACACAAAGATAAGTTTACAAACACCCAGTGCAAGACCCAGAATATATATCACGAATTATAAGTACATATATATGTACATAAATCGATAACCTCTTTAATTGAAGTCTGTTAAAATACAATTCCTTTAAATGCGGGGATTGAACTTATGGTATATGATTCTTCAATTTATCCCCCATTCGGTATTCTATTCCATAATAGATCAATCTTGTTCCTTCATCAGAATAACGAGATAGAGGCGAGAAATTTTGCATAGTAATATACTATCTAAGTGACCTACAAATTTGTCGCTATTAGTCACTAACACTATCTGATAATTATGTGAGCATTAGGCTAGATCGTAATATACGTAAGTATCTAGGTACTTTATAGCTATAAAATGTATCCGGTTATTATGTTCGACATCAAGCTTGCATTTCTTATAGGTAGGATGATTACCCCTTAGCTAATATTTTTACCATGTACAAAATATAAAGTCTAGAGTCCGGAGTCTTCTGTCGGACGTGTCGTATTCTTAAAAAGAAATGTAATAAAACCAATAAATTTTTGTCCAACTGTTGGACACGAAGCTTCTCTCAAAAGAAGAGTTCAGGCCATAGTCCACCATGCCATGGCCAAGTGTGTAGTGGCATGATTCACACACTTTTAAGAACGTTTTTTTGTACAGACCTCTCAGATGTAAGTAGAATTATTTACAATGTTTTGCGAAACCATTTCCTAAATCAAGTAATAACATTAATTTCTAATATGCACTTCAAACAGAGGAGCATGCTTGAAAGTTTCAAGCCCCGTATACCCAGCGTAGGAGTCCGAAATTGAAACCAGTATCGTTACTTTTAATAAAGTATATGCGTATGTAGACACACGAGCAGCCGTATGAGTTCATCGGAAACCCGCACGCTGTCCTTATTCCCCGCGAACACGAGCACCGCCGGCTTCTATTTCTTCAAAACCGAAGCCTGCAAGCCACAGCCTTAGTGTTTCATGTTTATATTTAGCCAGTTACTCAATGTGTGAGGGGAATACACATGCTTTAGCGTTTTATTAGAATCGCATTTTTTTATGTAATCAAAATAGTAAGCGACATTACCGCCCACCTGTTGTGTGGTTGCCGCACATGGACGTGTGGAATTAACCCGCATTTTCATAGCACACTCTACCCTTCTGCCTTAGCTACCTCGCATATCTCTGTAAATCTAAATCTTAACATAGGTACTGTAAAAATAGGTGACGCCATAGTTGACTAATGACAAGTACTAGCTCCTTGCGTGTGATAGCCGGCCGCTGCCACGTCTATTAACTGCAGCAGTGCGCTCTCTTGGTTTAGTTCGTATAGTAATATAAGTACTTACCTAACGAGTTCTTAATTCTCTATACTTTTACCGTTTTTCGTTTCCAGATTACTTTCTTATTTAAATAGTTGTCAAGAATGCTGCGTAACCCTATGGTATTGTGCATAAGTACTTATTCCTGTCTGCAATCTAGTTGTATTGTAACAAGTAAAGAATCTTTTATCTGCATTATTTATATAACGTGATATAAAAGTAGTTCATGTCATCGCGCGAACGTGATAAGTAAAGTGATACACTTCTTTGGCATATTTGGCTTTTATTGTCTTGTTTAGAAAAGATAAAAATATTTATTTACCGTTTCACGTTTATATGTTACGTAAATATTGCAAGCTTAATTTAAAACATGAAAGATTTTACTTTTAACTTACCACGAATCTAATACCTCTTATCAAGACTAGAACCAAAACGAGAATAGTAGGTATAGGTTCTTGATATCAACTATTCAGTTACTTTGTATAACATTTCCGACATAGAAACCGTAATTAACTTTCGATAATTACAGTTCTAGATTGAAAACCAAAGACACTTAATAACTAATCACAAATAAATGACAATAACTTATCGATAAATAACTGTCAGAGATGTCAATCAGTATAAATAATTTCCGCTTGGGTCTAGTGAGTGCGGCCGCCGTGCGCCGAATCCTTCGCGTCAGTTCTTACTTTTTTATACTGCAATTACCTTTTGTTTCAGGGTTGTCACACGAGAGGTCTCGGTGCTAGGTCTTTCGCTGTTGCATTATTTGCATATAGTTGTTTTTCGTTGTTATTTTATTGCTCACTGATCTCGTACTTTTAACTAAACTCTACACATGTTATTAAATTTAATGTGCAGAATGAATGCTTCAAGGGTCTATTTTTTGTTTCTATGTAATAATTGTAATTAAGATTACATGACCAAAATAAAATTTTTATTGAAATGCCTACATAAAGTTGTGCGAAACAGTCTATGAACCAAATCCCTATCATTCTGACAGAAAATGTTAATAAAATCTATTTAACCTATAATGACCGCAATAAAAATTACTTGAATATTTTTTCTTCTTGGATGTGTAAGTAATTAGCAAAACTTCAAAGTTAATAATTTTACGAAGACTAACAAAACGTGGTACGTAACATAATTCGGGAGGAACAAAGACTCAGTTTTAATTAAAAAATAATGCGACGAAATACTTCCGACCTTAATTGTGTCGGTAGGGAGGTCGGAAAAAAAGTGAATTTCCGTTAAAAAGCCAATTAAAACCAACACTGAATAAATTATTTATATAACAGACCTCAACAAATAATGACTGCCCAAGAATGTTATCTCCATCGATTCATGCAAAATAGTTAATAATGAGGCAAACTGTCCAATACATTATCGATACGTTCGGTACTTTCTACCCTCATAACACCATGCTAGGACTGTCTGCATGGTATCGTGTGTAAACATAATGACACAAAACCGCGTAATCAAACGACAGGATTCAGAACTAATGGGTCTCTCCGTGTATCAATTAAGTGTTGGGAATTTGTGACCGTTTCGCCTCGTTGGTTGTTACAAAATTCTCTTCATTTCAATAGATGTCGCAGGAGGCGTATTAGAGATTAAATCCAGCAGATAGAACTATATATGCAGAATCGCCTGTATACGAATTTGTTCATCTACTGCGACCACCAACACTCACGACCATACCCGCTTACAAAGCTCGTCAAGCAGGACTAAAGGTTTTTTCCCTTCACGTAGGTTTGTGTCCGCGTGCGTAATACTTGCATGATTTTGTTTCATAGATGCTCTTCTTGTCGTGCGTGCTACACGCACGCGGGCCGCGAAGAAAATCGCGAGTTATTTCACACGAATAGGAATAAGGTACTTAGTCCTCACGGGCAACAACGTATCTATGATCAATGTCAGGCAAAGTTTCTATTTTAATTAGTGTTCCCTTTATCGATGTATATACGTGGCAAGGAAACAAGTTACACTAACTATAATCCCATATGTCGTGTTTTTACCAACAAGCCAACAGATTCGTATTTACGACTTAAGTAGAGATCATATAACTTTATAAAAACTCCAACATAAGCAGTTTCCGTTTCAGTATAATCGTGCCGTAACTGAATTGAGGATTGCCAGATGGCGGATGGCACAAAAATCCTTTAAGCGGCAGATGGGATTACACGAGCTTAATCTAGTTTATTGAAGACCTATATGGCATACCCGTGCACTTAACTCCGTACAAATTTACATATGTACTTCACAAAACTACTACTTAGGTACTGCTGTCATAATATAAAAATCTAACTCTAGCAACTTAGACAACGCACATCTTATCCAGTGCAGAATTGAGCATTACATTTTTCAAAAGAGTTATGTACGTATAATGAAATAATTATAATTCCGATAAGCACAAAAAATATTTTTTGGAATTTCACTTTCTATAATTGTTCTTCGTTTAAAAAAATGTATCATGATAAAGGTACATATAAGCAAAATCTAATATCGTCAATAATTTTACCAGTGGCGGCGCGCACTCCAAATTTCGTTGGTTTTAATTTTTTTGGGGTGGACCACTAGTAAATTTTCTAAAATAAAACTAAGCTTAACTTATTCTCAACCTAACAACTATCTGTCAATAAAAATCCAACAAAATCGACACAGCCGTTTCGGAGATTAGGTGAAACAAACAGACAGATAATTTTTTGTTATAAATTCCGTATATACTTCTATATGTATTTATTAAAAAGCAGTGATTTAGACGTTACAAAAAGACACTAATATTGTCATTTGTATAAATTGGGCCTTATTGAGTTACTATCTAAATAATGGATTTGTAGCTAAATAAGGCTACAACATTTACAAAGTTTCGAACGTTCTAGAATGCAAACTGACGCATTAATTCCATTCCAGTAAATTTACTTTTAAAGTTATTTTTGATGACCATAGTTAAAAATATCTTCTTTAATATAACTCTTATAATTCAGTAAAAATGAGGGCGGCCACATGCCAATATTGATCTTAATTACGGTCATCTAAAAATACGTTATTGGGATGGTAATTGATTTTTTACTTTGACGCACAGCAAAATTTTCTATAGTAATTAAGAACATCCCGAACTTTACACCACAGCTGTGTAGGCGGATGAAAGAAATTAAAATTGGACTTTAATTTAGACTCCAGCGGCTTACTAATTCAGATTTAAAGGTTTTGTAGACTACGCAACTGTGATCGCCTTTGGCAAATACAACGATTGACGAAGATCGAAATTTTCAGTTTTAAAATTTTAATTATGAAATATTCAAAAGGTAATAAAGTTTCCACTTGAGGAGTAATCGACGTGTGCGTAATCGTCACGTTTACGTTGCGGACACAGTTTGTAAACAATTGCAGCCCACCTCACACTCTTATCGTCATTCTTCGCTTACACGTCTCGTTAAGACCTAGTTGAATTTATAGACATATTTAATACCTGCGAGTCCGCCCCGCAAGCACTCCATACACAATTGTTCAACTTTCACGTCTTTACCCAAACCTTCGAGCCCCAGATAGTCCTAAAACTTTAGCTTTTACCGTTAAATAGAGTTTAAAAAATCTGACGCCATATCCATGAATAGCAGCATGGCAGATCCCCAATATTAAGTGCTCAGTTATTTTATTTTATATCATTTAAATAGGTAGATACTTGAACACAGACAACGTCAATACCATCTATTGGAAAGACCGAAAGTATCTAATATCATTTACATAGCTAACACTACTCGAAAAAACAATTTGTGTATAACAACATAAAACACATTTCAAAACTAAAAATGTCAAGCAGATGAGATGAAAGGAGCACAGAAAATTATCATTAAAATATAAAACATTATTACATTAATTACCAGTTACTGTACAATTTATACTCATTATAACATTTGCGTACTATTATGTTGATGTAACTTATTTCGTTCATATAATTATTATAATTAGAACAACTTCATTAAAATAATTATGTATCAAGTCTAATTACCACTTTATAAAATCACAAAAGGTCACCTTTTGCTGATTAAAATTTGCGTCCATGAACATAGTAATCCAATAAGGCGGTGTTTTATCTCGCTTGTTCTTTACAATTTCCGATTGAGACAGCTATACAAAAGCCATCATTTTAAAATAGGTATATTCGTCACTGATTCAAGTCGTGCTTCAATAAGTATCTAATTAATAAACGTAATTGATTAATACTGAAGTTGAAATGAATCATACATAATTACTACGGCAAAACCTGAAGAATGGTACCGACATACAGCCAATCCAAGTTTTCTTTTGCTGCATTGAAGTTTCAGGTTCCCTTCCAAGGCTAATTTTCAAACTCATACTTGTATTAAAAAGGAACAATTACTTTAAAGTCATTATTATTCAGTTTAGTTTATTTAGTTACTTCTTTTTAAACACCTTTCCGTATTTTTCGAGTCTCATTGAAAATGTTTTGATAAGTGATATAATAAATCTCCATCTTTTAGGGTTGCCACCTTTTTTTAGGAGCAAAAAGTATATTATAATACCTATTTGTGAACTATGTAACTGTATTTTCTCTTTTATAAAAATAATAAGCACACCATCTAAAAATACAGTAATGTTAAATTATGTTGCTATACTTCGGTGCTTCTAGCAACATCTAACAAAAGTTGGACGCGGCGTGGGTGAAAAGCGCCCTAACCCTATGCTTACAACGCCACTATTATGATAGACGAGACGTAATTATATTTCTTATTAAATTTAGCGGTGCTCTTTTATTGTTTCGGTGTCGAATAAAGTATTTGCTTTATTTCCTACTCACGATACAAAGCAAGTCTGTGAAATAAGGCTCAATACTTTAACATAAAGTATGGGTGGCAACCCTACTATCATCTGTGTTTGGTGACATATTAACGACATAGGTATTTTCATTAAGGTTATCATTTATTTCCTTTTAACAGTCTGATGATATCAATAAAATGTTTATGTTGTTAGTTGCAAGAATTCTGTAAACGGCTTCGATAGCAATTTACGATTATTGCTAGCAGTTTACAATAGTAATACCATTAATTCTACTCAGCGCTAGTGACGCGACCAGAATCGAGTGGAAGTCGGTACGTAATAACATGCTTCATACGGACATACGTTGTCTATTGAAGGCAAGGCATTGTCTTACTTATTAAATACCAGATATTCTCTAATTAGTTTCCTTGAAAGGTAAATTTTTCGCAGTCCTTACGTAGTATCTATCCATTGTACCCATAGATATACGAAACACTGCAAAATTTCGTGCTTCTGGTACATTTTTTTTAGATATTATTGCGGTGGTACTACGGAATAAACTTTATTATGGCTCTCTATCTTGGTTTAATAAATACATATCTATACGGACGAAAATATTTAGGTCAAAATATTTCCATGAAACCTTTCTGCCATATTAGGATTTACCGATCGATAGACCGACTATTTTAAAAGGTTTTATTTTAGTTTTACATCAATAATACTGATATAAGTAAATCCAGTTCTCGCTGTATTTAAAAAAGTTGCCGTACCTTCTGATCTAGAATCTACCTAGAATTTTAATACAAACTTAGTCAATAATACTACAATTTATATAAGCAACGTTTCCAATAGCATTACCACAATAATTCACAGCGATAGCAACAACAATAGTAATTCTCGTCAGCGATTAGTGACGCGCCCGGCATCGCGGGGACGTCGATACGCAATAACTCACGCTCCACTCGGACGTGTGAAAATGCGTTGAAAGTAGCGCAGGATGCTAAAGGCACGAAATGTCGTGTTTCATGAATTACATAATATAATTAAAATATTTTGCAGTGTTGTAAAATTTTAATAAGTGATCAATGTATAAATTATGTCTGATAACTCGGAACGCCAAATTTAAAATTGTTTCAGTCGGCACTGGAACTATGAAGAGTCTAATGTAATTTCAATATTGTGCTTGATTTAAAAGTTTCAAATTGTTCATTTCTACAATACTTAAATAACAATAACCCCTTCCCAAAATTGGTTTGTTTCTATAAATTCCGGAACACTTTGACGTACTTTTTACTCAAATGTGTTGTAGAAGAAACTCCATTGTGATTTCTATTCTGCCCATATAAATGTAAATCTAAAAACCAGTTAGTACACCGATTACACTAAATAATAATGTATTTTGTTACTAGAACACTTATCCTATATTTTATCACATTTTCATAAAGTCCCTCATTTACAAAAATAAACTAGTGATTCAATACGTAGATTACAAATATTTTATTAACAACATAATTCTTTGTTTGTTTAAAGCTAGCTACGTAGCTACGTATATAATAATTGCGTATCAAATTCCTAAGCGTAACGATAATTTCTCAAGCCGAGCATGTTTAAATAACAAAAACCGTATTTGCAATAATGTAAATACATAACAGTTATTGAACCACGGTTCATAAATAAACGATTAGTTAAGAAATCGATTAAAAACAATATCGTATGCCCGAATCTCATTACGCGGAGCGAGTTCTCATTACTTCACCGCAAACAAAACAATGGCTACCTCTCAGATTAAATCTAAATCTTATTAACGATTTACAATGCCAGTCGATCAAATATGTAAAGATAAATCGCTACTAATAACTTACAATAAAAGGTTTCTCAGTTGACGAACCATAATCGTAGGGCAGCAAATAACATAATATCGATATTGTAACTAGATTTATCGACGGTGTGGATCCTACTACATATTATAGTGTTTACACTACGGTCAGTGTAACATAGTACTGGATAACAAATATAGGTAAATTCTAGGTAATCGACAAATTGTAAAATATAGATTCAGGACGCATATTATAGTTACGTTGATTTTCCGCTATAGTAGTTCAATTTGCATGTTAACACAGCCAATTACTACTCTGGAATATAAAGTAAAGTACTCAAATAACACTGGTAGAGGCGCGGAACAGTATTTACTTAATGAGACAGCAAATGATGAGTATCTAGTTAAAAATATCTACAAAGTATTATGTATATACAGTCAGCGTACATGAAGTCACGGTCAAAAGCTAGCATCGTAATTGACGCACACTAAAATAACCAAGCCTCAAAAAAGAGCAGCATGACTCAACGGAGCTATGATTGCGAGTTCGAGTCCGGTGTAGTCATCATAATCACAAGACGGAATGGAAGCTCGTCAAGACATACTTTTTTTTTTGCCTACACTTGTTGTCTTGGTGGATATTCTGCAAGAAAGTTGACAAATAGTTAGAACGAATAATAATAAATGAAGTGATACTTACGATTATGGTACCAATCATTCCATCTTATGGCAGCAAGGAAAGCCGTGATCAACTTCCGTGGTAGCACTTGGATGATACTTCTAGGGAGTGATTTCAGTATCGAGTTTAATTACAAATGTCCGTGAGCCGCAGAGACTATATTCCTCACACTTAAATTTCGTTAAGAAAACACGTCTTGTGGGTACCAAAACATCTGTGACTATCCACAGGTAGAATTCCAGTTCTATTAGGCGTTAATTACAGATTTTATAGGACGCAGTGACCACTTATCAGTTGAACATACTCGTTTGCCCCAATCATTAAGTACATAAAAAAGTATTTTATCAAAACCTTTCACATCGATGAAAAGGCCTAAATTTACATCGTAAAAAGTTTGATTAACGTAATGGGACTCAAAACGAAATTATCGCAGCGTGGCCCAAGTTCTCAATAGCTCATTTGTACAAACCGCTCATTCTTCGGCACAATAGACAGCTGAGCGGAACGCCTCAAGAGCGGTCTTCAATTACCGCCCGCGGCTATGGTTGGCAGTTGAGTGGAGTGTAGTCGGAACGTCATTGCTTTTTTACAACCTAGTACCTACTTACAATTATAAATAAAAAATGTAATATAATACTAAAAGAATAAGTAATAAGAAGAGTAATCTATTGTAGGTAATAAAATGTGTTCTTGTAAATAATTGCTACATTATACGGTTACTTCAGTGTCGTGTTCGTATTATATTACTAATTAAATATGCGAAATAACTTGTATTATTTCGTTATTTATCACGGTAGGTAACGGTTGTTTATCATGATATTAAATGTAAAAAACAGTTTTCATGTTGAACCTTCATAATAAATGTCTTACAATAATAATCCCGTTATTGACTATTGGAGATGTATTTATTTTAATTTACATCAAGATTTGTTAAAAACGTTGAATACACATGATAAATTATTATTATTACAGATACCATGATATAAAACAATTTAATGCGTATAATTGTATGATTTACAAGCTTCGTTGCGTGGAGTAATTTAGTTTTCAATAGTAAACAACTTTATGATACATTAATAAGGCCCGTAAATAAGGTACGGTACATAATTAAACACTTATAGTCTCATATATGATGTTATGTGTAGTTATAATTAGTGGTACGTATGTATTCACAAACACTTCTAATTACCCTCATTATCTACGTTAAGTACGATATTAATTAGATACTAAAATTATTTACAGTAATAACGTACACCAAATAACAGTAGTGCTTTAAAACACTTTAATTGGTAGATAAGCATTCAATCCAGATTATAAAAAACTTTAATTGCAAATTTAATCTGATACTTCAATCTTAAGATCGGTGTAGTTTATAATATCATTGTACCCGTGGCAGCCCTAGTAACGTTATCAGCGCGGCTGTGAGCGCGCTGTCCGTGCACGCCGCGCCCCCGCACACACACACGCGCGCCAATCAGCTGATCGCAGTAGGTCGCGACTGCCAAACACTCCGGCCGCCATCTTCGTTCTTTCACGCTATTGTTACATTTGAGGATCCTTTTAATGAAATTGAAGGTTTGATACCTTTTGTTTTATTCCTAGATTACTAAATACATTTTAGAACAAGTAGTTTTCGGTTAATATTAAGTTAAGAACTGGTGAATTAATATGAAATGTAATGAGATAACATTGAATGAAATACAACAACAACAACCTTATTATTCATCTCTGACGTATTTCTATGCGCTACTTGCATAAAACACTTTTATTAAAAGTGCGTATGTAGTGTTTGCTTATAGAGTTGAGTTTACGACAGCGTCTTACGTGTTATCAAAGCACGGTGTGCGTCCGTGATCCATATATTTAGGTCAATTAGTTTGACGGACCGTTTACCGTCGCTATGAATAGGCCGTTGCATTCAAAGTTTCCATTATCAAATGCCTATACATCGTGATCAATGTTTCATAATAAGCTTTTTAAATTTCCATTGCTAACCACGGGTCTTCTCTTAGATTCACATAGGTTAAAAACATTCACTGCGTGTCAATTGATGGACTTCAAGAAAAGTTCGAGAACTACGTTGGAGAACATTTATTTAGGCATGTAGCTTCCTCTTATAACAATATCGTTACCGTTAAGTTAAGAGCTGATTAATTCATTGCATGACTTCAAAATCTAACTTACTTGTTTGAAATTTGAATCCGGATTATCTCAGTCGATACTTGTAAATTTATTATTGAATCATGCCACTCCGCTTAATCGCTACTTATTGTAATGAGCCCATTACAAAAATATGATCTACGGGTTTAAATCTCATTCATCAGTGTCCCAAAACGATATTAATGCTAATGTTGATACAGAGATAGCAGCAGAAAACACCTACTGTGAGCCAGTTATTTATTCATCGGCAATCCGTAGATAGCCCGCTGTTCAAACCATCGGTTTAACTTACGCCAAACGCTTCAGATAACACTGGAGGTATTCAGTAAATAACACCGTGTACGCTCGCCGTTGAGTTATTTACTGTGCGTATTTATTTATAACGTATCTGAAATCACGCAGAACGCTCCTTTGCGAAGGAAACATGAAAGAGTTCCGCTCCCCGCTTCCATCCCTGTCACACTAGCGACTTTCAAAAAGACTAGAAAAGGATAGAGGGACCGGGACCGACGCCTGTCAAGTTCGGCACTTAAAATGGCCGATGCTTGCTTAGTTTCGTGATCGCCTAGGGAGGGGGCGATGTCGATAATATTATGTTTTATGACGGCGGGCGGCGGGCGCGGGCGTACATAAATTGGGTTTTCGTTTTACGAGAGATAATACTGACAATAAATTATACTTGCGTTTCGGGAATCGAACTCGAACGAACTCTCCACTTTATTCGATTCCAACAACGAACGTTTAGTCGTAACTGCTGGCGGAGTCACGCCGCGTTCCGAGGAAGCCGGTAATTACGGAATTGCTACTTTGATCGTAAAGCGACTTTATCAGACCGTGACGAAGGAGGCCATTACATTTTTGCGACCATTATTCATATTGCCTCTCCCGAGTGCGTCTCGACTTATCTCGAGCTCATTATTCTTCGCAAATACTAGTGATTACCGTTACATACATGACTTTAGTGCCGCCATTTATATTACTGAGACTTTAATACCGTGAGACGGCCTGAGTTGCCTTAATAACTGAGCCGGTATGGTCATTAAATTCTTTAGGATATTACGCTGTACATTAATTAATTGTGACTAAGTTACTTAAACCTAATCCTGCTTGCTTTAAATGTATTCAGTAATGAATATTAAATTTCCATCTTGCTCGTTTATTTGCGGTAATGAGTGACAGGTTTTAATTGCAATTATAGCATTAAGTGTATGAAACTATAAAACGGTTACATGCGATTATCTGAGTTTGTTTCGGAACTTACTTGTGTTCGTTTGTACTTGCAATTCTCGGCTCGAGATGGGCGCACACCACGAATCTGGGTAGAGGCAATATCAAAGCCGTAAAAAGTAACAATAAACTTTTTATGATAGCAACGAAGATAAAATAAATACGGCTTTAATTCGGCCCCTCGCCGTGGTGGGGAATTATTTCGTTTTTCTCTTATGATGAAGCATAAAGCCTGGAGAAAATAATGCAGCAGTAAAACGTGCCGGAGAAGGTTGAGTGCGCGGCGGGAGGGACGAAGCGGCAATCATCCATTAGTCTCGATGTTTATTTCGTGTTTATTACGTGGATGCTAATTTACCGCCATCGCTGGCTGTGATGTCGGTTGTCGGATAATGGAGTGCACTGGCGAGCGTGCGTGCTGAGCTAATGGTCGATTTGCCGCTCGCCCCGTGACCGCGGTTCCCACTGAGGCGATGCGTGCAACTCAAATCCATTCGGCGTCTTAATTAGCTTCGCTACGGATAATTGCCTAGACGCTTCTCTACATGTAACGAATCATAATAATCTACGTTTTATTGTAATGACTCCGTTTGAAGTCTTATTTCCCCGAACAGCGATTCACTACGAACAATCTCTTTCCCAACACTCATTGTGGATTATTCACGACTCATTGTGTATAAGTGCCTTTCAAATAGAAAATGAAACATGGCTTGAATGAGTTGTTAGCCTTTTGTTCGATAGATGTTTTGGAGGCGCTGTAACATAGTGGAACAATAGATGTGATTTGTATGGACAGATAAGTTACTTCAAATTTTAATCTTCTTACAAGAACCAAAACTGCAATTACTGTTTTCTTTGAGGCACTATTGTGATTAGCGGACGAATACCTTGTTATTTTACAAAAAGAAATTCGCATAAAACCACGATCTGATTTTTGATAAGGAATAGTAAATTGAACGTTGCTTTGATATTATTACAGATTATGGATATTAGAAGTACGTGAGTCATATGATCTTCTGATATAAGACCAAGAATATTTAAACTTAGCAACCGTTTTGCAGAGAAGCCGATATATTTATCGCAGTATTCGATCATATTCCCAAAAAAATATTATGTCATTTCGCTATTTCAAATATTTCTGACAACCCTTCCATTGGATGAATTCAAAATAACGTAGTTTCGCAATGTTCTTCCAATTGCGAAATAGATACCAACTAACAAACGATCGTATCACATCGATATCGTCTTAAGCAAGAGTTATTTGAGCCCACACAAAGCCATCCGATACTTTACTCCGCTATTTAAGTTTCAGATACCCGAGCCCGCCAGATTAACGACGGTCCAGGCTTACCATTACTTCAGCTCAAGTTATTTCTAAAGATTAGATCCTGTTTTTGGTAACTTCGTGTTCGTAAAAATATCATACGTTGGGAGTAAAAGATGTTCAATTATATATTTTTTACTCTACTGCTTAAACCATTTCAGTACTATAAGACCATATTTAAAAAAAAGGATTTATGTTCAGAATATCTTAAGAATTATTTTTGTTTGTGTCATGAATATTATGTGTGTAAGATATATCGTATTACAAATAAAAGAGGTTTAAAGGTTAACTGATTCATAAAGATTTAATGATCAGATTTATTTTGATAAATATCATATCAATTCTAATATACAAGCTCTTACATTTTAGCTCTAAGAATTTACATAATTAACTCTAAGAAACTATAACACATTCAAGGAAATCATTATTTAAAGCTTTTAAGACGACTCTAATTGGCAGTAGATTTTTTAGTTACTGTGAATTCAAAATAATATAACGTCATTTTACCGGAATGTCTTAAAACACTCATCGCTCAATTACTAATGAAATTATCAAAATCTAAACCCTCAAATAAGTATTAGTCAACGTATTTGGAATTATATACTTGGAACTTTATCATTTTTGGTAAATAAACAATAATGATTTTAATACACAATATACAGCAATTATCACGTCAACTAATACTGGTTGTTTTAACAAGTAATATGGACTAGATTTTTAATAAAAGCATATATATCAGTCAGTTAGTAGTCCTCTTTATTAGTTTGCTTAAAACAATTGTTTGTTAGTCACATTAAGTCCAATTACCGTGAAATTATATTTTCTATTAATTAAAAGTTAATGTCCGCTATGTTCCGCTGTAAGAAAACATAATTGTCAGTATTCAGAATATAACATTTCTTGAGTATGCGAAATGACGCCGCTATAATTAATATTGTCAAAGGGTTTCGCTCCGAACTATTTTATGAGTTATTAACTACTGTGTGGATTATGTATTATCAACCATCTTTTTGTCATAAGACTTAAGGTGGATACAGCGATTTAAATACGTATATGACAATTTTAATATTGAACTTTCATGTTACAGAGACTTCATTTAACTTGAATATATTATCAACATCGGTAATAACAGAGGAAAAAGGTATTGTATTGACTACCTCAATAGCAACACGGAAATCGTTCAACAACAATTTTGAGCGCAAAACACGTTTTATGCTTACAATGCAATCGTGTTGAGGAATTCGTATCCTTGAATTGTGTATTTTGCTAATGGTTATGTTATTGATAACAGTCCATTTACATGCTTTAACGATTATTACATTATCCGGTGGGCCATG
Organism: Spathilepia clonius; assembly: GCA_018250295.1. Taxonomy (NCBI): domain Eukaryota; kingdom Metazoa; phylum Arthropoda; class Insecta; order Lepidoptera; family Hesperiidae; genus Spathilepia; species Spathilepia clonius. Next base: position 45,946 of record DWRA01000022.1, read on the forward strand.
AGCCATAAGGTTCTTGTGTTCATTTTTGTAGCGAGCATGAGGCCAGCGGACAGTCAAATCATTATTCATAATCTATCTGACTGATGGTAAACCATTATTTTTTATAACAAGCCTTCGTTACAAGTAATTGCTTTATAAGAAACATGGGTTATTTGCATTTTACATTTAGATCTGGACATACTTATATCGATAGTGTATAGGAACATCACTAGTTTTGCCTTATTTACATTTTTTACAACTTATATTGACTACTTATTGGCTTGAAGGAACTGTACTGAGTGACACCAAGACTTATTCCTATCATTTTTGTTAATCTCTCAAATGTTTGATAGTAACTGTCGCATTGCAAACAAATACTCGCAACACCTACTTCAAACATCTGTCGACAGTGGACACTCGATAAGTGTATTGCCCTAGGCAAACTGGCAAAGTAAATATCAGTCAGCGCTAAGCCTGCAGGCGTCTCGACGGGCCATACTTACTGGTAGCGGTCGTACGTGGATGGGTACACAATCCGACAATCCAAAGGCATCCAAGGAGCACTAGAGCATCACGAGCACTGGGTCTGACACACTCGCAAGTCTCGCGTCGCACACACGCACAGGTCGCCGGCGCCGGCACGCACGCGAGGGTAAATAAAACGATGCTTTAGGGATTTTTGTAAAAAGATAGTTATATTTTTGGCATTGGACTATGACACAATATAATACTATGATATGCTAAGTAAGCGTTTTATAAAGACTTTTACATGCCGAATATTTGTTAATCAGACTATTCATGAGAGGACTTTTTATATATAATTTTAACAAACATAACTGCTTACAAAATGAGAGTAGAGTACGTCTCTAGATACCACTCGGGACTGTCTAGAACACGTCGCCTAATCGAAAACATAACTATTTCTAGTTTTATTCGTAATATTTTTCTCACTTTCATTTTTTACTCTATAGGTACATATTCATTATAATACAATTTTTGAACATATAATTATCGATATGATATCTTATACAGAAATACGCAACGAATCAGCAACGGTACAATAATTTATCATGAAGCATCGATTACTGCGTCTGCGAATAAATACTTTCGTTGGTGGGCTTCGGCGTTCCGCGCGGGACGCCCGGCGCGTCTCATCGTCCGGCACAACAACACATAAATCAACGTTTAAACGATATCAACGTACATAGGTACTATTTGGTATTCGGGTCCTTCGCGCGCGCGGTCGCGCTACGCGGCACTTATCACACTAACTAATTACAACGAAACATCACAGAGAGGGCCCCGGCTACATGTAGATCGGCAGCTGCTGCAGCGCGCGCTTATCGAAGCGCTCGTAGTGCGCGGCGGGCGGCAGCGCGCGCGCTATATCACAGTCCAGGGCCTCCGCCGGCAGGTACGGGTGCGGCTTGAGCCGCGCGCGCGCCGCCAGCTTGCCGCCCTCCGCCACATACTCGAACCGGTAGCGGCGCTCCTCCGGCGG
>DWRA01000023.1:0-46901 GCA_018250295.1 Spathilepia clonius
CACTGCTGTTATTAGGCAGAAATAAGTGTGGCGGTGGTGCCGCCGGAGTCGAACTACAAAGGGTTCTACCACCTTAACTATACTACTTACTTACTATATAAATAATATCTGACTTTAAACCTCCTATTATAGCTCTTGTGACAAAAATTGCTGTTTGATAGGTATATTTCCTCGACTATTTCCTACCGAGGATCGTCATCTTCACCCAAAAAAGATATTTTCGGACAATACTTGACTCATTGACGCAGACACTTCCGGTTTCCGACGACCTGCATACTACGATGTATACTGGTGGTGATTAATGTGGCGGATTTGGTCCATTCTGCGAATCGGCTGTAATGTTACCTGTGATCAAATTTTGTACTGTATTTTTTCCGTACATTTGACAGAAATGAAAGGTACATAGTGTACCATTGCAGTACTTCTGAATATAAGTTTTATCACGTAGCAATTGCTAGACCATTACAATATTATTTAAATTGACCCTTTACATATAATGATTATGCTATCCTCGTTTTGCATATCGGAAATGGTTCATAAACAATACTAAGAAAATGATTAGGGTTATCTGTTATTACTCGCAATTAGTGATCGGCATACGTTAACTATGTTATTACAATCTATACATCATATATTTTATATGCTATTGTAGTATATTTTACATATAATATATTTTATATGTAATAGTTGCGAGGATATTGCTGTAATACGGTAGAAGTACGTGTGACACCACTCACCAACACTTGTACCTTTAACCTCTAAATGAAAAGCAATAAATAATGTTCAACAAGCATTAGATACCAATTACACATCCATTGAATTGAAGATTAGTACTCATACATAATTTTGATGTACTTGAATTAATATGTCCGTAAAGGTCACCCCGTATCAAATTATATATATACTATCGCTCAAATGTACAAGGTCTGCCGGTAAACTCTTTTGACATTGAGTCTTTTTGTTTAACCTTCTAAACGTGTAACTATGTACAATTAATGATTATAAATACACGACCTAATTACATATTATTAATTGATTAGTAAATTAGCACCTTAGTAATGCCCTCATGTTTATTATGTTACCAATAGAATTTTTTCCTAGGTTCAACATTGTTTTCTCCTCAAGAAGTAACCACGATCTAAGACATTTCTTGTCGATACCGGAATTCCATTTTTTACTTTTTATTTTATATTAATGTTTATTTAAGTAAGTTATGGAAAATTATGCAAGTGGTGATATCATAACAATGTTTTTAATTGCAACAGCAAATTAAATTACTTATTGACCATACAGGGAGCCTAAGGTATAATTATAATCGTCATGTCGTAACGGTGAAGGAAAACATAAGGAAACCTACGCCAGCAAAAACTATGGCATGTGCAATCCACCTGCCATGGATAGACCGGGCCTTTCACTAGTCAGTAATTTGCTTAGGATCTGAACTAGGGCTGGCGAGACCGATACATAGTTATCTGGGATTAATTTTATCAGGTTCCAAATTTATCGATTTGACTTTCTTCTTTTCTGATCATGAGGATGTTTGTAAGTAACATCTTAAGCTTAGAAATAAAGTTACATCATGCATAAGAGGCGAAGCCAGGCTCTTTACCTCTTGTTATTTTATAACTAATTGTTCATCATCTTTGATCTTCATCAGCCTCCTCTGAAAATAATGATTTCTTCGAAAAGCCGTCTGTGATAGCCATCCCTGTTAAGCACAAGAAATTGTAACATGTTTGACTTCGACTTGACGCAAAAGGGCTTAGTAGTAAAAGAAATTGTAGCTGGGGCTACATGCTTCCTAGTGGCTTTTTAGTCTACAGCAATTACGTTAAAACTCAAAGCATGTAATAATGTTTAAACAATTTGTTACTTGGCGTTGTACTACTGACAAGATAGGTATATGTTGTCGATGTCGTCTTCTTCATTGCTCTGAATATTTTATATTTTATTTGCATGTGCGATGCTAACATATTTTTCTAAACGATTCCTTTTGATCATGTGAAAATGTAGAATAGTATTTTTGACATCTTCCAAGGGTAGACCTTACACAATGGTACATTTGACCGCGTGAGAAAGAATCATACTCAAATCCTTAGATCCCGATAAATGATTCGAGATGACAAAAGCTACTTACAAACCGCCCCCGCGGGTACCACTTGTCACAGCGACGATTATAAATTTGCATACGCTGGACCAAAATTCGGGCCGGTCAGCCTGTCACGTTAAGATTAATGACACATACGAGCCGAGTGTGTCAGGTGGATTATTTATCTTGTTGTCGCACTAGAATACGTGTTATAGAAACAAGTGGCTGTGACAATGTGCAATCCTTCTGCTGCTACCGTTGTATCGGTAACTGTCAGTTTTTGCTCTGTACGTTACTCTAGATTTTTTAACGCAATCTACCGATTGACTGAGCTGTACGGTATATGTCAAATTGTAGTTATGGAATATTTTTCAATCGTGCTACAAACTTCATGCAAAGATGTCAGAGAAGACATTGAAATGCTCGCAAATTAGCAGGTTATCTCAAGTCGAGAGATAAGAAGTCAACGGGGAACATCCCTTCGTACCACATTCAGGGGCACACAATCGCCGCGTATATCTCTGTAACTGCACATTTTCGAGCCGAGATGAGTTTAGCAGATTAGATCTCATATGTGAGTTTTACGACAGTCCCGATGTCGTAATGCCACAACACAAGTGGGTAATAGGATTTAACTCCAAATAAGCTTAAAGGCGAATTCACATGTAACATCTGTTGAGTGAAATATTTTGACCTTGTAAATAAATTTCAAATAAAAGTGTCAGTGGTGCATATAGTGATCTGAAACGTTAATAACTATTGTGTATTGCTCAATATTTTGCACTTTACAGCTATGATTCAAAATACACCAGCTAATAGATAATAAAGCGTATCGATGGGTATCAGTACCGACGTTCCCCAACTAGCAATCATATACAATTTAGTTTCATCTGAAGATGTTGCCAGCTAATGTAATCTAGATGCAGCAAACAGAGGTTACAACACACAGAACTTAAAACTTAGCTGTTACAGACATTCACTGTAATTTAAATTGATTAGTATCTAACTATTTTGATATACATAAAATAATAACGTAAATTGATTTCGCTGCCCAAGTTGCGGCAACGCGTTTCCTGCCCTCGTAATGAGCACCGGACTTATTGCACAAACTGTAATAACACCCGCTTAGTTGACAAATCGCCACTTGGCCGGTTTAATATTACCTTCCAGTGTAGCAACCATGAAAGCTATCGAATTCGTAATCCTTTGAGACGAGATGGATACGTGAGAATTCGCAAGGCAGCACTTTGGGACCATTTGTTTTCATATTGTACAATTGAGTGTTATTAAGACTTTGAGGATTAGTATTATTTTTGCAGTGTTACTAAGAATGACATTATGTTATGCTACTAATACAACGTACTTTATAAACGTTCAATCAAATTAGAAAAGAAGTAAAGCCTATTAGTAACTGAAATTAAATAAATTAAGGTAATTTTAAAAGATAACACGAAATCTGTTACTTTTATTGACCTATATGTTGTTTTCGTAGTTATTTTAATAAAATGTATGTAAAATCGGTAAAAGGTGTAGGTATGCGATTATTCTCATTATCGCAGGTCAGTTCCGAAAACGTTAGCTTATTGTTTCAGAAAGGACAATAGGCTGGTATTTCACATAAATAGTGTTTGAGAATGTTACTTCGTACTATTGTTTACGGTTTACGCAAATATTGTTAAGTAATTTAAACCTTATACGATAGGTTGTTAATTTTCTTCAGCTGACCTTTTGGGAATTTTGTACGGCAATCATTGTCGATAGGCTTTTGATACGGTCCTTTATGTCATAAAATCGAAGTAATGTGTCCGAGGTCGCAATAATATTATATAAAATGATATTTATAATTTAGCTACATTAATATTAATATTCTGTTGGTCGTAGCAGCACTAACGGTATCATGAAAATGATAATGGTGGAAATACAAATGTGTATACTCTACAAATATTACTCTCATATAGCACATCAATCGTCGATAACGTAGGCGAATGTTTAATTATGGAAATGTATGTTGCCGCACTGTTTTCAATTGTATTAGGTCTCATGCATAACCGTATGAATCATTTGACTCCGATGCCGGCGATTTCCCCATGTCATCCTGATTTAGCTAATACGACTTTAAGTTAATTTTATTGCCAGGCTTACGACACTAACCTCTTACCATGCCTACGATCTTACTCTTACTCCCGTGATTCTAAACTAAGTCAAGATTTTCAGCTGGTGTATTCTACAGAATTAACTAGTCGTAATAACTACTACTATGAACAAATTGAAGTCATATACGTGCGTCCATTGCAATATTTTACGATCAAGTTTCTTTAATGATATTGAGCTATCAAAAAGTACAAATTACTTTTATAAGATTTTTTTTATCTTTGTATACATCAACAAGATTCGATTAAAATTAAATGAATCGCATACTGGCTTTCACATGCCATTTCAGATATTTCAATTGATGGTATTATTTTAATTTTATGTTAATATATTCCTTTTTGATTTCAGGTAAGACGTTATTATGTCGGCTCAGACGGCGCGCGGTAAGACCAGTGTCACATGTCAGTGGATTCAAGAAAACATTGTTTTTTATTCAAATCTTTGTACTTTGGGTTATGTATAGTACATACATAATCATATGGATATGAAATAATCCAGCTTGGTTTCCTAGATCTACTCATTGATATCCTACATTTATTACAAATTCAATTTGGATGACATTCACGATTAATTGTTAAAAACTCATCTCCGGAATAATTCTACTATTTACTTAATCAATTCAATGGGATTTATGACAACTTATTGTTAATTCGTTAGCAAAACCCACATCAATTTCATTGTTCGTTTGTAAATTATGTAGAACGAAGGGATAATAATTTTGTGTCACATTTTATACTCGCAAATTATCCCATATTACTACATTTTTGTTGTCATAATTTGTTCCACTATTTAACTGTAGTTTTATTTGCGGCTGCGCTCAAAGGTTAACAAGGCTGATTGACTTAAAATACCTATAATCACGACATTCGTAGAACCCACATACTGCATGGAGTTCATAATTTGGTCTTTTGTTTTTAGTCGAGTCCATAGTTGTAAAGATTTACTCATTATGGACCAATTTTATAGTGATTTTGAAGAAATAAAACTCTAATTGGCTTAATGACGGTCGTTTTACGATTACAGCCGAGATGCACCTTTTCTTAGAAACGAAATGTTATACGATATTAATTAATTCGTTATAAAACATTTAATTTATTATATTTTGTATACTTTAGGGCTCAGTTTATCCAGGACTGCCCCAAAGATTGGCACGGGCCATCTTTTAGGAGTACAATGAGAAGGATTTCAGGTACAGTCGACTACGTTAGCCAAATGTGGATTGGTAAACGTTTTTAAGAACATTATAGGGAGCTCTCAGATGTGGAGTTTTCTTCGAGATTGGTCCTTCATCTCTAACGAAAGTGTTAATTACTTTCTCGAACGTAGGACCTGATAAAATGATCCTCTTTAAATTTTTAATTAATACGATTTTATTATACAGATGTGTATAACAAGAAATATGGACTATGAAAGAGACATTTGTAACATTATAATGCCAAACGAAAATTTTACTTAAGCTTCTGACACTTACATCATTTACTTTAAAATTGTATTATATAATTTAATTTTCAACAATGGTACATAAAATTGCCAATACGATGGCCTTGTTTTTCGAGTATTCATTAATGGGTAGTGTGAATGAGCCACAAGACCATTTAGAAGCGTACGTATCCTTTCACGAAGTTGAAGAAAATGTAAACTGGTTGACCCACTTCGCAGGTGAAACGCACACGCCCGACGCGTTTGTTTTTGTTTATCGTTAATTTTAAATTTAGGGGCTTAACATACATTATATCGATGCAGAATTGGCTTTGGCCGATAAGGATCGTGGGAATTAGTTGATTTTCTTACTTATTTTACTTGCTTTATTCTTATATATGCTGGTAGAAACCTTACTGGATCGATTTTGGACGCACCAACACTACACTTATTTCTGCCTAATAGAGCAATGTTAAGTACTGCTGTATTGTGATTTTAAGGGTGTGGTAAGGGAGACATATTTATCCGAAGCGTTGCAACCTTGTTCTTAGTCGTAGAAACGCATTTGTGGCAAACTTAGGCAGGACTCTAATCTCATCTCAGACTGATTACAAATGTCTATGGAAGCAGTAGCTTGCTATTTCTCTTATTTATCATCATCTTAGTTCTCTTAAAAACGTCCACTATTTATGAAAATGTATATTTTTAAATTATGTATGTATATTTTTTAATATATTATATTCTTAGTAGGTATGTATATCAAATCTTAGTCAAATATTCAAGACAGACGTATCTGCAGCTTTGTTATCTTGTTTACACAATTTTCTATTAAAACCCCGTAGGAGAGCTTAAATCATACTGGCACATTCTACGTGTTCAACAAACACCCCATCTTATTTGCATAAAATTCTTGCCTGTTTTCAATAATAAACTAGGAAATGCTAATAATAAGCTCTGAAAGTTGAACGCGGCGATCGATCCGGATCGTGGATTGCGTCCCGAGGCGGCGCGTAGGCAAATGGACGGCTAATTGCGTAAAGGAAGAAAAAATAAAAGCGACGCGTTTCCATTGACGGACGATAGTGCCTATGACTAAGTATTTCATCGTCAACCTATTACTTTCGAACTGTTGGGCTCGGGTGTCTTGTCAGAGTGAGATAGGTTTAGGTCATAGTCCAAAGCGATGGCCAAGTGCAAATTGGTAGACTTCACACACCCCTGAGAACTTATGAACTCTGAGGTGTGTAGATTTTCTCGCGGTATTTTCATCCACCATTGTAGCAACTGATAATTTATTTCCAATACGCACATGATCAATCCTCAGGGATTAGAGGTGTCTGCTATTCTAACGTCGAGCCTATCACTGACTTAGAATTTAGCCTAGAATCTGTGGTAAGTAGGGTTATGTATCTTATATACTGGCCATAAAAAGCCAATGAATCCAAGACCAGAAAGGTATATATTAAATTTGTAGTAATTGATATAAACTGTCGGTTTATCTGAAAATATCAATTCTTTTTTATGCTTATACTCGTACATTAGTATCTGGTCAATTTACAATCGAATCAGAGAATTTGTTCGTATAACATAACATTATCTTCTTTACAATTTATTGTAAATGTCAAAAAAGACCCACAGTTTAAATTGACCTTCCAACCAAATCGATGTTATATTGTAGAAGTAGAATTTGACATTACCCTACTGTTAAATTATTGTGTTGTTGATTGTCATCGGTAAATAATTTTATTGAAAGGTCAGATATCATCATACTATTATGATATCAAAATATATCAAAAGACGAGTAACACTGAAATTGGAGGACGAATCAATATTGATGTATTGGAGATTTGATATACTGAGATATATAATCGCATTTTTATTTAAAAAAAAAACAGTCATTATATAATTAAATATACATTTTATACTAAATGTTAAGCACATATTATACAACATTAAAATACATACATTATATGTAATCTTAAACTACAAAATTACAACTAAAGGAGGTAACACCAACGAGCTTATTCGCGGGAATACTAAGAATGTTAATAAAATCAATTTGTTTTCCAATTAACATGTGTTAATAATTAAACTTACGTTATATTTCTTAATTTTTTTATTAGCAATGGAAATACGCAGCGCCCGATGGAATGCATTTCGAGGCAAGATCACAATGAGCCCTTGGAGTAATTTCCTTAATTCCACACTCGGTGCTTGTTCCCGACTATATACACCGTTTATATAGAACCTTTCTTTTCGGCATACCATAACATAATGGCTTTGAACTGTGGGAAATATGGGGGCTTCAAAATATCTCGTACGGAATGCATTTTTATAAGAACCATTATAAGAGTGCTCCAAACAACCTATTGATTCTTTTACTGTATTCAGTGTTGAGGTAGTCAATAGTAGGTAGTAGTGTGTATTGTATTTGGCTTTATTTTCAAATTCTGACGGTATAAATAGCCTAAGGGCTGACACATATAAAAGCTTTGCGGTGCCGCACCGCAAATATTGTCATGCAGAAATTTGTGTCTTGCAACGCGCCGCGTATTGGCGTTTACTTAATTGAAAAATAGTGTGACGCGCTGCGGCGATGTATTTGTGTGTTTAGGCTCTAAAGTGCCATTGATCCACAGAAAATATATTACATAATGAACATTTTGAAACATAATAAGAGATGTCTGTCTTCAAATGGGAATATTATTATCATATTGAATTGTAATTTTACTTATGATAACACTGTTTTTCAAATTACGACTTTAAAAAACGCTAAGTCCCTTAGCAATTTAAATGCCCTAAAGTTGAATTGAGTACGTACTAATTTAGATCCGTTCCGGAGATTACCCAAAGCAAATAGACAGACACAAACATTTTGATCTTGACTTAATCGATTCCATACATAATCTATTTGACTATCACATCTGACCCGGGTTCGTGTTTAAAAATATCTAAATCAATGGGAAAGTCGTGTTCAAGTCTGCGGAAAAGGCGTTAATCAGTGCTTGTGTCCACTGTGTAACTAGGTATGTACATTTACACGGCCCGCGGCGTTTGGACAACTGAAACACGTCCGACGACCCACTTCACCACCAGAAACCACTTTATGTAACACGGGTAAATGATTTTCGCGACAATTATCTTTACGTAACTCCGCTGGTTTTAATTACATAAAAGATATTACGGCAGCGTCATTTTTTCTCGGCATCTCTTAAATGCTGGTCGTTTTTAATAAGACCCGTTGAGGCTTCAAAGGGCGTAGGTTGTTAAGAAAGGAAGATAGAAAAGTATCTTTGAAAACGCAGCGTAAGGTTGATTTATCCTTACCTTCCACATATGGGCAGTAACAAGCCCACCGTACGGCTAGGTTGCGTATGCGCATGGTAGTTCGCAGAATCCTAGGGCGTTCCGTAAACGCACTCGCCGCTATTAGAACTGCAATCTTTTTATGTCCCTACATTCTTCGCAAATGCACTGAATGAGTGGCTGAATACTTCAATGTAACGAGAAGAACGTTTGAACTTTAATACCTGTGTTCTTTAAAACGGTAATCATTTTTATCGCCTAAAACAGTTTACATTTTTAGATTCTTTGGATAACTAAGTTGGAACGCCGCATATGTAAGTCCGCTGTATCATAACTTCTAAACTAAGAGGTCTATACCCGTCAACAAAGTCTTGAGTTATTTCACTATTGGACGTTAGGTGTGATACTGTCCAAGATTACTAACACAATCGTTGAACGGAGATAAAAATACACAAAGTTAGGTTTAGCTGTCGAATGACTAATATCTCTCGATGTTTGTCAAATTTTTCTACATCGGACATCCATAAACGCATTAGCGTAGGAAGTGATCGGAACTTCAAAGGAAATAAAAGATGATTGCGGAACACAACTGCGTAATAGCTGCTTAAGAAATAATTATTTATGTTTATATTCAAGCTGTTATTACCTCAATCCGTTTCTAAAAATTGTGGTGGTGGTGGTGGTGCCGCGATGTGACCACGAACAATTACCACATATTCCTAGAAGTATATTTTCGTATTCAATCAAAGTCCTCAAATTTCAAGTTCTTATTCATTTTCCTGTTTACAGTAGTTACATAAAATACAATCGCCAAACCTTGAATATTGTAATATCTTTGTTCCAAGAACCGCACGGATCCGTCTGTTCGTCATGTTACCCGAAAACAAATATGAATCCAATAGCATTTGACTCATTGGATTCTATATAGATTTTCAAAGGCACCTAATTTTAGCACAACGATTTTATATGAGGATTTTTACAAAAAATAACAAAAAAATCACTGTAATAATATTTTACTAGCGCTTCTTCCAGTTACACTAATCTTTGTGACGAAATAGACTAAAAGATTAAATTTACAGAAATGGAAACTTAATTTTATTATATTTATTTCTTAATTTAGTTGGAGATACGAAAAAACAAATTCAGTGCGCTTGCATTTCAAATAATCAAAACGGTTGTTGCAAAATTGAAGTAATAAAAATGTCCAATTACGGAAGTTGCTCAATACGCGTTAGTTAGCTGTACGCGACTTTAAAAAGTTATTTCAAAATTTCAAACACGCCAAATAAGGCGCGGAAACGGCCGAAGGCGGCGGCGCGCGACGCCCGCGTACCGCAGTAGGCCACCGAGCATTCCGATGTGTGATTTCATAGTCGAATGGCTATTTAGACATGCGGCGAAAATCGGTGAGGCATGCGTCCGACTATCCCTCGAGCTCTCAATATTCATAACGGACGGCCATTGTTTCCCGCCTTCACCAGCGTCACGTATGAACCGGCGCCATATTGAAAGGGACGTGCTGTTACGCACCCAGAACCGGTGGACCCTCAAACGATGACAACTCCACTCACTTGTCATATTAAAAAGCGTTACGCAAGGCCCATGTAATCTGGTGGTTTTCTTGACCCAAAGAAAATTATGAATGTATCTCTTGGAAGCGCCGCAGCGCATTCGAAACAAGAGCTTCTATTGCAATAAGTGTGTGGTCCTCCATTTTTAATTTATTTTCCGTAGCGGTGACACCTTTATTGACCTGGTCAACTTTTTAGGAAATGTTTTAACGGGAATCATAGAAAGCGAAAAATAATAAAATTTCTGAGGTTTCGTTCTCCCAAGCATTCAATCATCTAGCAGTTGATGAGTCTGTCAGGGTAAACAATTCAGTATTTTAAGATCATACTCCAGTAAATGTGATTTATGAACTAACCGGGCGAACTATTTTTACCGGTCTCCTGCCATAAATTACTCTTAACAATGATGAACAAGGTAGATAAGTGAATAACAAGCGTGACCTCGAACAGAGCGTGCTTGTGGCACGTTTTTAACCTTTTTTCTCCCGCCACATTTGCCTTCCATGTGGTCAAACTTATTGCAATTTGTATGTAACTAATTTGCCGGCATGTAACTAGTTCCGCCCTCGTTTTTTAATGTACAACAACGTCGGCTTGTTTAGATGTTGCAACATGTATAACTACATTTGAAAGGCTCATTGGAGTTAAATTAGCTGCCGAAAGTAACTCTAAGATTCTTAGTACCGTTAGTTTGTTAAGTGGCTAAAATTTATGTTAGTTTAAATAGTTAACGTTATGATCATGGTACAGCATTTTCTAAAAACTAGTATATTTTTTACGATCTGATGTACGAACTATATCTTTAGACATATTACTGCAGGAGCTATAACATATACAATGAGCTTAAGTCCAACTTAATGACTCATCTAGCGCCAGCGTTGATCTCAGTTTTTATTCAAAGCACGCCTTCGTAAACCTGATCAGCTTATGCAGACGTTTTTGTGGCTCAATCCAGCTCGCTAATCTGAATATCTTTCGTTCATAGACCCACATGAAAAACTAATAAGGATGTAAGTATAAACTATTTTTGTCCTTTGTTTCTCTGGAATTTCTTAATATTTCGAGATTAAGAAAAAATCACAACTTCTCATATCCAAATTCACAGGTAAAATTTTAGAAAGCCTAAATGACTTTAGGTCTGTTGGAGTACGCTTTAGGTTCCTTCTAGGCGCGAAAATGGCAGTCATAAATCCCATCTGGACTATAAAGATTAAACCAATGGCCTAGATCTATCAAGAAAGCGAACGAGGCCGCTCCGGGGACATTGTAATCAAACCCGCCCCATTTTCGCGAGGATCCGCATAAAAACGGCGCTAAATATAAAACGGGCAGCGATTCATCGTTGACTCATGTGACACAAATCCAATTTGCCTGATGAACGTTGAATTTATTTATAGTTATTTATAGAGCGTGCACAATAACAGCTTTTTATGAGGCCGTAAAAAACATTCGATTATTCCTCGCTCGTAAATCATCGGACAGCGAGACCTTAGCCCCGCTTCGAGAGTAACGCAGTGTGTAGTGAGTGCACTGAAGTACCTATAAATTGCTGCAGAACTTTCCAGAATTGCCTAAAATAAGTTGAAATATTATTGAAGTAGATGTGACTCATTCCAGCCTTGTATCTAGGCATAGATTTATGAAATGTTCTAGGATTATCCTTACACAATATTAAAACACCCAGACCCAGGCCAGAAATCCAAAGACGTCGTGTGATGTATACTTGGCCGGCGATCGAACCCGGAACTCCGCGTGTCAGACCGGTATAGTAACGGCTGCCTCTCCGGGTCGTAAAGTTTCTGATATTGCAAGTACTTAAGTTAATCTTTACGAACCTTGGCATTACTATTGTGTGATTGAATCTGTTGCTATACTAAGCATTCGTTGACTTTGAAATATCATGTCATGTCTATATTATCACATCACGATCTGTTGTCGTCTTTGAACGACTTAGTAAAGGTATATGCCGAAGTGGCAAAATAAATGGATTTTCAAATTATGTAGTAGCAACCCAGATCTTACGAGAAGTAGGTATCTTGGAAAAAAGTTACGAGCTGTCATAAAAATAACTTTACAGGACTTAAGGGAGGAGAACTAGCAGTTTTCATGACCAGTTTCAGAGAAGTACTAGGAAAAGCGAAGAAAAATTTTAAATTAATGACATTAAACAACTTGTACATATAGAGGAGTTATGTAAAAATGTAAGAGTTACAAGCACAACGACACGATGTTGAATTACCAATCATCTGTAACATAGAATTCTATTATTCTATTCTTTCTGAACAAAATATGAAGAAGAAAGATTTGAACTTTACCCTTCATAATAGATAAATCCTAAAACTAAGGACTGATATGGGAGACGGATGTAAAAATGTAACAATTAAGTATTTCTTTTTATCTAAGTCGGGCAGGGCACCAAGGGTCGTTGGTGCCCGCTCTATTATTGCTCTAAATAGACAGTGGTGCGCGGGCGGGAATGTTAATGGGTGCCGTCTCGTGAGCAATGCGGACCGCTTCTTTTTGTCCAGAGGCGACAAACTGCGGACCGCGTTTCGTTGCATTAGAGCAAGTGGCTTAATTGTGATAGCTGGAACTGGTAATACTTATGACCAACGTCTAATAAATGAGTGAAATTCTACTTGTACCCAGGAGCGGATTTGTCAAGAATCCTTTGAAGGATCAAGATTCGTATGTGCCAGCAACTGACTCTGCTATTTCAATTGTAATTCATTAATGTAACATATCAAGTACGTTCTTGGGTAATACAATTTGGTAATACAATTTATTTCACAAACAACAACAACACAATGTCTGTACTAACGATAGATGAAAGAACAATAAATATGTCAATACAACGGAAAGAATACTATCTTCGGACTATCATAGCGTTTATAAGTTCCGAGGAGTCACACGACGTTACGACAGCACAATCAATTATCGCCCGTCTGAAGATTCGCCGGTTTCCGACAGAATTCACAGGTTTTACGTAACAAAAATTATTGACCATTAGAAATTTAAATATGAACACCGTAGAATGAGAGATTGCGTAAATTTTATGGTGGATTTATGATTTACCGACTTTCTACGATTGAATACGACCGCGACTGCGACAGATTCACTAATTGCATTAGATATGCTGTAAATCGTTATATAAACTCTCAGTTGAATATTAGGTAATCTTCTTTACACACTAATATAGTGTTTGTGCATCGGTATGTTTTTTGAATTAACTTCTGGACAGATTTTGTTTCACATCGATTAATTTAGATCGTCAAAATTATATAAGAATCATTCATCAGTCATTGTTAATATTGATTATTTAGTTCAATAATATAATCCTATGTTATGTTTATATTCACTAATCCCTTGTTATTCTTGATCAGATCGATTAATATCGTGGTTTGTTTATATTTTACAAGAGAAACTACGGTAGGAGTTAAACGAGATATCCGTGCCTCCGGTGACCCGACACGTTCTATCGATTCGGTTAGTTAATGTGATTTAATTTGAAAGTAGCCTTTTACACTTCCGACAGCAAGATAAAGCGCGCGAGTTACGAGTGCAAATTTGTACTAATGATTTTGATAAATCGAATTTAAAATTCAAATGCCATTGGCTACCAATGAATGATGAGGCAACTGGTGTAAGTGGTTAAAACAAGTTAAAACCGAATTCAAATAAGATTCCTAACAATGTTGTCTTCCAAATATATTGTTTCTACAATTTACTATAACTACGGCCAAGGATTATAGTTAATCTCATAAACGAGCTCTACACATTACAGAAACTTATAAAAAAGTTTTTGATCATTGACGCCTACTACTTTTATCCTTTTCTAACAGACGTAACTTGTGAATTTGTCCCACTCTTTCTTTTACCCTTTCGACACACTCTTAACGGGTTAACGCGATTGCATGGGAGACCGCACTAACCTATGATTATAAGGTAATCAACGTTACCCCACAGAACTTGTAATAAAGGGGCCTGGAATCCGTCACACCTACTTAAACAAAGCATCCCACGCCTTAGAGAATCTTCTTGTTATTCATGATTACGTAATAACACCTGTGGGAATACCTAATTTCTGGAAGGAACTTGTACCAGAAAAAAATTGAAATTTTTGAGAGGGTAGCAGTTATAATCTTGTTATCATTTTGTTATGTGGAAGACTTGCATTCTATGTTTACTATGTAGCAATCGTATGTATTATCCATTAATAAAAAGAACTGAAGATTATTCAGTCTGTGTGTAAGCTCACTATCATACGGTACACGCTTAAAACTTTAATGTGCTAAGTAAGGACAGTTTCAAACAATGTAATACGAATGCCAA
Organism: Spathilepia clonius; assembly: GCA_018250295.1. Lineage (NCBI taxonomy): Eukaryota > Metazoa > Arthropoda > Insecta > Lepidoptera > Hesperiidae > Spathilepia > Spathilepia clonius. The sequence continues at coordinate 14,869 of DWRA01000023.1, forward strand.
CATAGTTTAATGTATCATTCAAACAGAATAACGAATAGGTTTCACACACCTGCATCATTTACAAGGTTACATCAACCATCCATCAAGAATATAGCTCAAGATGCCATAAAGTTGAAGAGGCAGCCAACAGGAATCGGACAAAAACATCTGTAAATGACAGATGCGTACGCACATCGGTCACCGATGGTGCGTGCCAAAAAGTCCGGAATCGCAAGGTGTTCCAATTATGTGACTGGAAAAAGTTTAACCATCTGCAATCAATTTGGGAACGTCGCGATACAATCGTTAATTTGTCACTCGGTGTCCGTACTCGCATTTTTAACCTGTCTTCACAGGCTTGTTAATTTCGTGGCGCCTGAATGTTGGGGCTTTTTGAGTCGATACGATTTAAAAGATTCATCTATAAATTTAAGCATACACTGGTAAGTTGTACATTGTTTCAAGCTGCAGTAAAAAATATGTTGTCAACGTACATAAAATGTCGTTGCTGAAAAAGATAAAGAATAGATAGTTCACTTTAGATTTCTAATTAAAATATCTTACCATTAGTGCAATATTTTAAATTGATTTTAGTGCAATATTAACTACATTATATTCAAAAGCGTTGCAGTAACAGTTAACACTATAACTTTAAAGGACCACCCAAACAGGATTAGTAATCGATTGCGCAGAAAATAAACAGCAGTCACCATCGCGGAGCCAGCGGTTAACAGCTTCGACAGTAACAAAAGAAACCAATTGTCAATACGATCCGACCATTCTAACCTGGCACGCCCTTAAACCTTGTCACGAAGTATTAAAGACGCTTATCGTTTGTGAAGTGAAGACTAAATGGTCGACGATAATTTCTATTGACGTAGAAAGTGAGCGAAGTGATTCGTTCCCAACAATTGTGTGTGGAAAGTCAAGTGGTCGTTGTTTTCGCGACGGAATGGAAAACGTGTATCGGTGAAAACCAAGCAAGTGATTGTTAGCGATTGTCAAACCTTTTTTCTGAACACCATGAAAGTTGAAGACAGATGTAAGAATCTAGAGTAAATGAAAAAGTTAGACGATTATGCGCCGCGCTATGCTTAAGAATGCTATAAGAATAATTACCTCTGTCAGGCCAGTCATTATTGTTTTACCCCAAAGCTATGTTTATGCAAATTGGGTAACCAATTAAAAAGTAATTTAGAAATACAATAATAGAAAAGTTTATCGTCTATCCAAAGAAAGAAACATGCTTGAACGTTTACATGTTAAGCCAACCAGAAAGTAATAGACGAATAGCATAAAAGCATACATGTATATTATGAATATATGTCATAAAAACGTGCCAGCATATCAGCACCATTCTCAGTTACCGAAAGTCAATGACATGTAATGCCATACAAATGAAAACAAACTAAATTCGAGGCGGCATGTCAAAACATTGGATATTGTTGCTAGAATTCCGTCATGCAAAATATATTATGATATCGGATCTCTTTGTTATGCGTCATGAGAACAATTTTTTATCAACCAGATCTATTATTGTGTTTTTATTTGCTCATTTTCTTGTACTACAACCTACATTTTGACGTTTATAAAAACCACAATAGTGTTATCATAGATATCTTGACCGTTTAAAAAACTAATCAATTTCTCTCACGCACTGGTACTACTACCCGTATTTCTATTCGGAACGTGCAATCTACATTCAATATTTGCTTAGCGAATTCGCATCAAATAGATTTATCAGTTAGCCTAGATAGCGAATAATAAAAAATGGACTGTCAAAATGCGGTTGGTACAACTCAATCGGATCTGGCCTCTCGTACTAAATGATCTGTCATTAGCCGTGCTCCTCCGCGCGGGCATGCGGCCACAATGCGCTTCATGATCTGCTACAGATCGTCTTCGAGATAAACGTAGATAATCATTTCCGGTGGACATTTTGCATGTTAATTACTTTCTTTCTTAACATTGATTTAAAGGTTGGCGTTGTAGGTCATGATCAATCGTAATTAATTTTCTGCTTGAAAATCTGTCATTTAATACGTAAACATTGTTTTTTTGGCAGTCTTGATCGCAATTTGTTTTGTATAAACATTTTATTTTCTCCGTTGTGTTATATCTATGATGTTGTAATTTACACGATTACATAGTAGGCACTTTTAATTGCAATCAGCGTTTAAAGATACGAACAATAGCCTCTAACTCGAAATGGCTGCTTTCTGATCAATCTGCAATAGATATTCTAACTGCTAGCTATAATTGCATTCCAATAACTGTTATCAGGTGGATCGAAAGCAATTGTCTAATACACGAGCATTTACAGAAATTTCTAAGCGAAATGGGCACTCACAATTAGCTGCTCTTAAAGGGTTTCCGTGCAAATCTTGATAATTAAACGTTCTAGCGTAGAACGGACTAAACCCGATCGACTGTGGACTGAGCATAGTTAACCCAAAAGTTTAAATTCGTTTGGCATCGCATCGAAGATAAGTCATTGGAAAGTGAAATGGGGGCGCACCTGACGGTGCTTTCTTTACGTCGCGGTGTTCTTTTTGATTCAGTGAGAGTGGTCTAGATACGATAATTGCGCCGGTAGCGATTCCGTGACGAGTTCGGAACGACCCACCTCTACTACGGGTTGTCGTCTCGTTTGCACGCCGATTTAAAAGACCTGTCTCATCGTAAACAACTAGCGATAAACGATCGAGTAACTATATGTTTTTGTGGAATGAAGTAGCTGTATTGACTAGTTGTTCATTCAACAAAGATTAAACAATTGCTTTGCGTAGAGAAGCAATAATCTCCGAAGTCATAATTAAGTGTTAGTCAAAAAACATTTACCATATATATTGCTTTATCGTAGCTTCTCGTTATGCATTTGTGTTGTGACAAGACTCTAAAGTCTCAAATTTGAACTTGTTTTAAACTAGGTCTGTAAAACTCACTCTCGATCCTCAGACTTACTTGTTTGTAAATATAGGAAGTATTCGACCTGAATATAATGCTTTCGATTGGGAAGTCGCTTGGAAAATATTAACACCTGTCCAGAATGAGTGTTGTGTACTAGTTTTTAAGTCTACATAACCATTTGTCGGCGAAAAAAGGAATTTCATCAACATTATCAAAATTAATGGTAACGTAACGCAAGTTAGCTTTAATGTAGTTGAGTTCTTCAATCTAATTTGTGTTTTTCGAGTAGCAATTTTTAATACAGCTCAAACTTGACAGGTTGACTACTTCAACAAATGATACGACCGACTCTGTCACTTTTACAATAGATACTGATGTTAGTGGCAGAGCGTTCGGTTCATCGTTTATCGATTGTTTGTCGAAAGTCGTGATTCTATCGATATTTTCGATCCATTGTCGCGTTTTTGCTCGAGCGATTTGATAGCGCATTGTCGCTTTCTGCTTCGGCTAGAAAGTGACATCTTTGTTGATTTTTGTATTATTCGCCCGTCCTTTATGTCATGTCTAAGTTTCTATTATTATTGTTCACGATCAATTTTACTTTTCACGTCAAGATCCTCATCTGGAGTAGTCTTGACTCTAATTTTGTGTTTGTTCTCAATCATAGTTGATAAAGTAGTTAAGTCGAAACAAAAGTTTTCTTTCTCCATTGTTTCATTGATATCAGATATCAAAGATTCAAGTTCAGATTCTGCCTAACTAAGAGTAATCTTGTCTCATGTTTTAAGATACATAACCTGCCAATTCCAACACAAGACTGTCCATTCACCTTCAAGTGTGCCTATGACCGTACCTTTACTAAGTCGACAGTATATGGAAATGAGCTTAAATAAGTATGAAACTGGTTGCTCCGAAAGGCTAATTCAGTGCAACGACGTCATGCTCAGCTATAAACCTTGGAATGATAACGATGCTCCACTTTAAATTACCTAGACGTCGCATGACCTTGGCCGGCGCATTAACGTTCATCATTGGATATTTGTTTTGTTATTCTCCTTCGGGATTACTCGTGCCTATTTATAAACAAGATTTATTACTAACAGTGTGGCAGAATTGTCACCATTCCGAAATGCCTTTGTATTCAGTGTTTCATGCCTTGTCGAACAGAAACCTTATTGATAGATAAAGTCTGTTCTAGGTTTATGCTTGAGTCAACATTCGTAGCACCTACACGTAAGGGACTACTTCAATAGTTGTCAAAAAACCATTAATTGTGTTGGCAAACTTTTGCGGTTATGAAAATAAAGCCAGCCAGCCACAGCCTTGTCTCCGTCTGAAGATCTGGAATTAGTTAATACCTACTTAAATTTAAAATACACTTTTAAATTTTGAATTGTAATATTTCTCCTCAACAAATATACTATGACGGTTCCTACTTGAGCATTGTTAAGTGCTACTCAGAAAAGAAAGGACATGTGAAAGTTTTCTTCGTTACAAAGATATATTATTTTGTTCTAATATCGTCTTGACATTAATATTGAGTATAGGTTCAGTTGTGTCTCAGATATTTATCTTAAAATCAAGTCTTAATAAAGCCATTTCCCACTTGTAGCCGTGGGCCGCGACACCTTTTACATTCGATGTTCAAAGCTCGCTATCTCGACCATCAATCTTTCCTTATTTTAGGGGAGTGCCATAGACTTTCTCCGTCATCTAGCCTCCTCTAGTGAAGCCGTGTAAGGCTGTCCACAAACCGATCGTTGAGTGATTAATCTGTTGCTAGACTCGTGCGCAGACTCGGCGGCGCCATCGCGCATCGGCCGCGCAACGAAAGTGCAAGTCGCCCAGTTCCCACGACCCCCCTACCTTCTACCCCTCGCGCAGACGCAACCAGAATCGATTATATACATTCGGATGGTTTACACTTTCGCGAATTCGGTATTGAAAATGATAGTTCAAGTTATATGTAGTTGGCGTTGGAATTGTATTGTAAAGACAAATATATTGGCTGTCGACCGTTATAAACCTGCTTAAATAATAATTTAATCCTAATTCATTAAATATTCTGGATTATATGTTGCTAAACATCTATCATTTGCGGTTATAAAACTGCTTCTATAATCACGAAATCGTAATTAATACCTATTTAGAATGAATTATGTTTTTTTTTATTTCTTGCTTCTTATATAAATTTTGGTTATCTGTACCATAAATTGTAGCCTTAGCTGTAATAAAAGGTACATATTTCTCCTTCTCTACTTAAATCAATATAGTCACCCAAAACTAATTAGGAATTCTATAAATTAAGGGACGGTGGGATGATGAAGTGATATGTCATCATAATGTTGGTTTATACCGGTGTTAGTTGAAATAAATTATATCATTGGAGCTGGAACACACCGAAGATTGAGGTTTGGTGCAAGTTATGACCTGTGTCGGGAAAATAATTAGTGATCGAAAATAAAAAATATGATATTCTCTTATAAAATCATTCTATATTATTTTACGTTCCATTATTTTAGTACATTTTTTATTATTTTGTATTGAAAGCTTCTAAAATTCCTAGCTTTCTTTTAATGTCTGATTTTTTTCTAACATAGGTTCTGTAAGGAAGTGGTATAGACAAACATGTCATTCGTCATTACTACATCTGGAAATCGTAGATTTACAAAGACTTACGACTATTGAAGTGTAATATAAATTACAAGGTTACGATCTGTTATCTATATACATTTTGGAAAGTGACCGCAAATGAAAAAGTGGGTGGTAAACATAAAATCGCGGTTTTCTGTAATATTAAAATGTGAATGGTTTATCTCTCTTGACTTGCGACAACGGTGAAGGGATAATCATAAATAACAGCACCATACTGATCCGCGGCGGCCGGCGGTTTTACGCCTGTCCGGGGCCAATTTATGAATGTTAAGGAAATAATTCTTGTAGGTTTTATCGTGTGTTCTAGGTGCATTTATAGACAAGTTGACAGGATGATATTATGATAATATTTTATCGTAAATATTGAATATTATTTTGTAATTTAAAATACTGTCTTTGTTCTTACTAATAAATTGAGTTTCCAGGTTTTAGTTATTTAACGTCATTAAAATATTTCGGTCGTTTAGTTAATTTTAGTTGAATGTAATAATATATACCCTTTATTGTTATAAATCGTGGTAACCGTCTAAAAGGAAAATAAAAATACATTCTATATTAAAAGTTTAATAGCCGCAAAAAAGTTATGATCAGTAAGCAATATTCATACCGACTTAGGTTTAAGACGACCTCATAAAAGGGTCATTTGAAAACGCTCTAATTCGTTTCGTTAAGGTAGCATGAGTTTTATGTTATTTGGGTTTTTGCTACTGAATTGTTGACTTTTCATGCATTTATTTATGACGTTCTATAGAAAATATTTAAAGAATGTAAATCAAAATGATTAAAGTAAATTACATATTCTGTACATACATATACATAGACATATTTTAAGTATTTATATTCATCTACATTTCCTCATGTTATGTAGTTATCTAATATCTATTACAATGAAGATTTTTTTTCAATATACAATAATACCGTTATCTCGTTATAAACCTGATATTGAATATTTAAAAAGTTAATCGTAATCGTTACTTGGCGTTCTCACAATAAATATTTTGGTACGAATCTTATATTTTAACTGCATTAATGTGATAAGAATGTAATATATAACAAGATTAATACGTTAACCCTAGAGATAAACAAAATAAAACACGGTCCGTAGCGGCCCAGCGCCTAAACACCTTGACTATCGCCACTGATACGGATCGGCACGCACGGATTCGATACGCACAGATTGCGTATTTTCGCACTAATGGCGTATAACGGTACGCTACGATAAACACGCCCTAACACTCTGCTGCGTATTTAATGCCGTTTTATTCAGTCCCCTGAAAGTTACGGGAATTTATATTAACTGGAAGGTTTAATAGGCGCCTATTAAAACTATACTTCGTTAACGATAACGATCGGTGTCGTTAGAAGAAAATGCGTTTTGTCGCCCTTATCAATACGTAGTATAAGAGACACGTTAGTTAACATTACTGTAACGGAACCGATTGAAATTATTATTACTGTTAGAATTCACTTTATTATCCTCACTACATAAAAAATACCTAAGTAATTTTTATTTTATTACAAATTCTACATCACAGAATTAATTATTGTTATAGTGTATCTCACTTAGTATTTTCTTTACTGCCAAAATTATCTTAAAAATCGGTTGATCCTTTAATAACAAACTATAGTTAAGACATATTCTAGATCTGTATTTTCGTCTACCTTTCCTACCTTATTATTTTTTTGACTATTTTCTTTGTCTATATCTGTTAGACTTATAATAGACCAAGGGGCACGAAATGTATCAAAACTTAAAAATTACGTACAATTTGGATTATTTGCTCGATTGACTTTTCAATTAAATAACAAACACTTTCATGACAACAGATCGCTATCGTCTAGCACGTGCGGATTAAACACGCACAGAGCGCGTATTGTCGTTTCGATGGCGTGTAACGGTCCGCGGACCATGACACAGATAATCCCTTTACAGGAGTCGCCTGGTAGCGAGTTCGCGGAAAGCCTACTGTTTGACTAATAACGGTTCGGATTTGCCTAAGTAGGTTGTTGCGTTACTTGGGGACAATTTTTATGGTTAAGACGTGTGCATACGTTGGTGTGGATATTTGTAACAGTAACTTTTGACGGAATTATGTAAGAAGTTATTTTAATATGAATGTGTACCTATATATGATTAGTACGTTGGTTTCGTTGAGAAATGGATATGTTAAGAAGGTAATATTTGAAGGTGGTGAACCGTAGGTAGTTCAACTTCGGCGAGACCACCACTACACCTATTTCTGCCTACTAACAACAGTGTTAGACTGTTTGAAAGGTGTTTAGTAAGGGGATATACTTATCCAAGCATTCCAACTTAGTCCTTATAAGTAGATACGCATGTGTGACCGACGTCAGATAGGATTTATGTTACCTGGGGTTGATTACAGATGCCCATGGGCGGCTGTGGATTGTTACGTGCCTACTTAGTTGACGGACTGAATACTCGTTTGTTATTTCTGTACAATAAAAAGCCGGCCAAGTGCGAATCGGACTCGCAGGCTAAAGGTTCCGTAGCATAATCATTAAAGTTGAACAAGTTCTGATTTTTGCCATTTGGCTACGGGAACCCTAAAAATATGTAAAATATATTTTACTTTTCTGCAAGTAAAACATATTTCCATGGCTCACTGCTGATCATAGGTCTTTCCACAACTGGAGCAAGCCTGGAGCATACTGTATCACTATAGTTCAATGTAGATTTGTAAAAGGTTAGCTTTTGAAATATTTTCCCAAAATTATTACTTACAACCTTTAACAATATACGATAATCCTATTTTTTTTCTTAAAATAAAACGCGACTCCGCAAAATTTATGCTGCTTACAACATTACAAAATGCATCTAAAATCATGCTTTGGTAAGTAAACGTTACCAATGTTTAACAAATCAAATTTTATTCTCTCAATGTTTTTGTCCGCTTCGCTACCTAATTCTTTAACGTTCGGATCATCGATGCATAAATTCATATTGCATCGCGGTTTTTATTGTTCATAAAAAGTTGGCAATCGTATGCAAAAAGCAGACTGGTTTTACCACAGAATCGATACCAAATAGACATGGCTTGCGCAATTGTTTACTATGTAAATCGATTGATGCAATTCATCGAGGTTATGGTGCAGCAAGGTTTAATTGTACAAAGGTGTCAGAGTTTAATAGTATAATTAGGATATTTACATAGATTCCTTAAATTATCTTAGTACTACGCTTTGCACTCCCTCAGTTGATATTATTGCGAACTATTTGTTCCTTATTTCAGCAACACTCATGTTATAGTAAAATCAGCTTTTCTTATGAATTATTTAAAGATACTATCGTATTGGCAACTACGATGTAACATAACTTCAGTATCTTATGAATTTTTGTATGGCCTTTTAAGACATAAACTTGAAGTAATTCTAGTATCTAATTCATTATCTTGCATCGCTTATATTATTACATTAATATATGTACAATTATTTGTATAAATACATTTATTTTTTTGTTACTTGTTCTGTGCCTCTCTGTAATAAATGTAGCAATTTTTCCTTACGTGCATCCTTCTGGCATTTCTATTTGTGTTTGATCTGCAGGCTATAACCTCCGATAAGTCTTATGTCATTCGATGGTTTTGTTCTGTTTGGTCGTTCCAAGTTTTATTGTTAAAGCTCGGGATGCGATAATACTAATAAATTGTCGGGTTTTTGATAGCTGTTATATGTACCTGTTATGTATAATTTTTGTTTTAAAAAGAAACTACACTGTATTTAAAAATCTTTTGCTAAAATACGCGTGAAGTGTTTTACGTTGTCGTAATATAATGTTTTTGCAACCAAAACAATTATGTACTTTTTATATCTTTATTGAGAAAAAAGGTTTTTGTCACACAGCGAGTATATGAACCCTATAAAATCTTGATACATACAACATCATTTTTAACCCATTACTGTCCTAATGTTGGGAACGTTTCTATTTTTAGAATAAATAGGTTCTTGGCTATAGTTTACCTCGAAGGTCAGATATAATAGACTTCACACAGCTTTAAGATTCATGAATTCATAATTCATGCACTTTATAATTTTTACTTACGAAATATTCCTTCACCGTTTAAACAACTAATTAATTACTAATAGTCTTTAACTAAAATAAGTTAAACTGCCAGTTCTAATGTTTTCTAATCCACAATTTTCGCACGCACCACTTGGAAACTTAAAACCAAACCTTCAAATGCCCTTACGACTCTGTATACAACTAATAGGTATTTAAATGTGTTATTGTCCGTGTATGCACGTTCTCATACATTACAACGGTGAGGTTGCTCGCTTATATTCGCATTACGGACACACGGACAGACGAGTCGATGTCCTTTGTGTTTCTGGCAAAAAAGATCGGTCAAGTTCAATGTACACTCCAGCAGTGAAATGTTAAATTGGAGTTAAATTTTGTCAAACAGTATTTTTTTATATGATGGAAATAGCGAAGGAATATGCAGTCTGAAGAACATCTGTGCCCAACCTCACCATTCATAGACGCGTTGTCACTCTTAAGGACTAAGACGATCGCCTGATGTGTAAGTCAGCCCTTCCACCGACAGATCAACCGTTTCCTGTGGTACGGTAGACGGTTAAACCGTACTCGTTCTACCGCCTTTCAAAAACGATTCCTCCAATAGTTGTGGAGTTATTTTCACTATCTAGCTTAGTTATCGGGTCGCGACACCTCGCATTGGCATGTTAGGCCTGCGATATCAATTGGGCAACGCTTGTCGTGACGACTGTAGCTGACGTAACCGCGGGTCGATGGCCTTCTGTGACACATCTCCGCTCAATTGTACATACCATGAGCACTTGAGCGCTAACATGAGCTTAGGTTTTTTAGTATATACAAGTAGCGAGCATATGTGCAGTCCACTTGATAGTAAGTGGTTACAGTCGCCCATGGACATAAATAATAAACCTCAACTAGAATTACAAACTTACCTCAATTCTGCCACAGATGCTTTGCTACCCTAATAACCAAGCTGGAACACCTCAAATAAGTGTTACCGCATATTTAAAATCAGTATACGGCATAGCCCTTAACATTGCTATTATTAAGCAGAAATAAGTGTGGTAATGTTACCTCCTGAGTCGAAGTAGTAGGGATTTTATCTAGCACCTTAAAATTCAATGTTTCGGTTCAGTTTCGAAGAGTCGCCTAAATGATGCGGAGATTCGCGTCGAAATTGATATTTATTTTCACTCAAAGGGTATCGATTTTTATTTTGAAATAACGATAACATTTCTTAAATAATTTTGTGTTTAATTAATCCGAGTAATGCTATATATATTTTCTCGAATGATATAAAGTTTGACAGATTAAAAAAGTTGAGAATATAAATTAAATGAATTAAAAGATTCATTAAAAAATCGATAAAGAATCATACTCGTAAAATTTTTGTTACATTTCACCGATGTTTTATGATTTTAACATAATTAATATTTTTACCGTTTACGAATGTAACATTAAGGTAAAAATATTCAAACGTAAAAAAATGTTGTTTTACGGCTTTTATCAGTACTTACGACTATCTACATACAGATAACGCCCAAAAAGCTATTAGTGTAGTATTGGAATTTATGTTCGAATAAAGTGATTATAATTTCGCTGTTATAAAATTATGTCGTAAAAGGTTATTGTTAATACATATTAAGAGTGTATAAGAAAGTACTATGGAATAAAATTAAAAAAAACGGGTGGTGTATACCTCTCTTAGAAATATTGGATTTAATGCCGCGTCCGCAAGTTTACCAAGACTTCAACAAACCGTAGAAATTTGAAAAGTGAAGATAGAGTGTTTCACGTCCAGCTTTTGATGCTCCCAATCAAGTCAAACGTTTGTAGAAATTTTGAGTTTGCAGAAAGTGCAAAGCGTACGGACGCATACTAACATTCGTGGAAATATTATCAACACCTAATTTAAGTTAAATTACATTCTGTTTGATGTATTTTTTCTTGGAGTAGCATTTTACCAATAATGTTTATTAAAGAAATATCTTACTGTATATGTTATATGGAATACTCCCATCTCAAGATTTTTATAAACCTGAAGGGCCAGTTTCTAAAATTATCAGCTATGCTTATAATTTTGAAAATTACTGCGCGCAGAATTGAAATTTGTGCATCATACATTCATATGTATATTCGGACGTAAAAGCGAAGTAAAAAAGTTCATTTTGGATCCTCGTATCGTTATTATAACTTGCCAGTTCGGTTTCGTGTGTTATCGAGAGAAATGTGCGATTATTTTTTGTTAGTATCATCGAGAAATCGGATGAAATAATTGTTATTAGTAAGTTAAATAAGTGATATCAATATTTAATTTCAAAATTCAAACCCTTTTTATCATGTTCAAAAAGCAAACGAGCATACTGTCCACCTGGTAGTAAAGAATAGAAGTCAGCCTTCTTCTCTAATTTAAACTCTTTAACTCTTTAGGACTTTATCATGTTGTTGCTAATATATTTATTATATAAATTAAATGTCTGTCGTAAATAAATCATTAATTATTAATTATTTTGTTTGCAGGCCAGCCGCAAGATATCAAAATGCGGGTATCTGTTCGTGGCGCCGGGGTGGGACTTCTCCAATCCGCTCTACAGAACAAAGGTAAGGCAAAATCTTATAAAATTGCGACAAATGGTAACCACACCTATCATAGCAAATATTTTTTATGCTGATAATAAGACAAACAAAATAATATTTGGTAATTTCGAAAATCATGCGCATCACTCGTGTGCAATATCTTAGGTACTGTTCGTGTCTACAGACATTGAACGTGTCAGACACTGGCCGTGGCAGACAAAATTATATTTTTTTCTACGCAGTATTTTAAATGGCCCGTCCCGTGTCTACCTGGCTGTGTTATGGTCAGTACATATTGTACCCACAAGAAAATACTTTTTGTAAGTCACAGCACGCGTTTGACACGCTCTATGTCTGTACATGTCAGTTTAGTTGTTGATAAGTTGATATCTTGTGGGTATTTATCGATCGTCCAAAAACAAAATAGCCAAAAAGTGACCATCGTACGATATTTCCAGAAGTCTCTGTTGCAAAAAAGACAAAACATCTTCGCCGAATTGGATATTCACAAGTATGTTATTATATTATGACTATCATAAAACCGATAAGGTCACATTGGCGGGATCGATGTTTTTCTAAAAAACGAATCATTAGACCCTAATCGTTGTTTCGTGGAACCCTGACGTTTATCGACGGCGGAGTTATTGTTGTTGTTAACTGATAAATTTGCAACTGACGCTGGTTCGATCTTGCATATTTATGGCGGTGAAACGGCAACAATGTAAGATAAAAACATGCAGTGTGTCTGATCGATTCGATGATTAAGAAATACGTGCCACTAAAGTGGGGGTTGCATCGTAAATCCTGCCTGTGTAAATCGACTGATCTGAAATGTTAAGCAAGTAGGGTGCAATAGGAAGACCGCTAGTGACTTTGTTAGTAGTGGTTGAAACTCGCCTTCACTGTCGTGGGTCTGAGGTTCAAATCCCAGGACCCGAACTTTCAAAGTTATGTACGTACGTTATTTTCGTGTTTGAAGAGGGCAATCGCTGCGACACAATTTTTTAAACTATTGCAGCTGTTTACGAAAAGTATATTTGTATATTACGATCCGTAAATCTTTAAAATCTTTTGAATTATAAATTAATCGTCACTTGCTATGATGGTGAAGGAAAGCATCGAGAAGAAGCTCACATGCCTAAGAATTCCTAAAAGAAATTTTCAAAGGTTTATAAAGTCCCGTGTCCAGTAGCGAGACAATGTATTAACAACGAGTGACTTTTTATGCTGGATTCTATGATTCAAAAGACACGTTATGCCATCGGTCCTGATGGACTTTAAGGACGGTTTATAGAATTGACACAGGTTGGCCAATAACCATACCTTCCTCTACCAATTTGATTTGGCGCAGCGTAGTAAATATGCTCCAGGCCTACTCAAGTCATAGAAAAAACATTCGAGTCTATTAGTAGATCATGCAACCAAAATAAGGATTATCTTAAAGTACAAAATAAAAAACCAGGTCCAATAAATAATGTCAGCATTTTATTACATTTCCTTTAACGGCATTTCCTTTGATGGAAACGATTTTATTCGACCGTATAGATTTATAAGGTTCAATAACGAAAATTAAATCGAGATTGTTGTTCACTTAAATTTCAATAAAGGGTGTCCGGGCTATCAATAAGGAAAGATAATTTATCGTCGCATTGACGGGGGCGGATGAAAATGTTCTCAATAACTTTATGAACCTTAACACAAGGGAGTAAAGTCCACATTTATGGTCACGCTAACCCAGAATACATTGTTGTAATGTACAATGCTTCCAGGGATAATTAATATTAATCAGCTGACGTCGCCCGTTATGAAAAATAACTCTGGTGTAATTAGGTTGATACGTCAAACGGGAGTCGTGCGGAAAATAAGGGTTGAAATGTCCGGGTTCCGGGTTTATAAACATTTATGAAGAAACCTTTGACGATATGAAATGATATACGAAATTAAAAACATATTATTATGAGAGAGAATATTAATAAAGATAATGGAGGGATTTGCTAACTTGAGTTTGTATCAAATTCGTATATTCAAACTGCAATTCCCATGTAAAAAGTTAATGTTAAATTACTGCTACTAGTCATTAATTCAATTTGCCATGCGATTTTAACGGGAAGAAATAAACTAGAAATAGAAATAAACTGAAGTATATAGATCTTGATGTAGGTAGAACCTGTTGTGGTTAGACTCCGGCACTACCACCGTCACATCTATTTCTGCCTATAACAAAAATAATCGCTGCTGTATTCTGGTTTGAAGGCTGTGGTAAAGGAGACATCCAATCAAGGCGAGAGAGGCCAAGACATCCAAGGCGTTGCAACATAGTCCTCTGAGGCAGCAACGCAACTCTTGTCGAGCTCAGATAGGGCTCTTATCCTATCTGGGGTTGATTACAACTGTGCTCGCTCGCTACTTATATTCTATAAAAAAAAACTAAAAACTGAAATCTAACTTTCTCAGTGTATATTCTCAATTAATTTCGTTTCAGGCTTGTTTTCCAGTAAAATATCTATTACAGGCTAATTGGTCCGTGGTGTATAAATATGAGTTCGGTGATTTATATTCGGTTCAGTGTTTCGATGTTCTTGTTTATGAGATCGCTCTCTTGCGCTACAAGTAGAGTTGTGCAAAGGTCAAGTGAACTCGATGATCGCTCGACTCATGTTTTGCTCAACATTTAACGTATACACTTCAAATACAACTTCTAACCTTATTTGTAGCTAAAACAAGTAAACACAAGTATTTGTGTATTCTATAGCCAGAAGTATTTGCACTAAAGTCAGTTAAAGTCAAAATACGCTCAGCAATAAATCACAGTAATACACAATGTTGCAGCCAGATTTAACTTATTCGAACAATTCCGAGGCTAATCCACGACAATTTGTCTAAATCCCGGCTTATTTACGACACGAGTGCCTATAAGAGGTGCCTTTTTCATTCGTAACGAAGAAATATTGTAATGTTATTATGCAAACGATCGAAAAAGGTTCTGTATCGAACGTCGAAGATTTCGATAAGGGCCGGCGGGGGGCCGCGGTCCGGCGCCAAAAAGTGTCAAAAAAGATGCGCGGACGCAAGTTAAGGCGTGAATTGAGGATGGCAGAATATTATTAATCACTACAATCGAATCGGATTTCGCGTTATCAATTCGCTTATCAGGAACATGGGGTGAGAGTTTATTTCGTTTTCGTTCGCCCAATATACTTAACCAAACAAACGCTCAAAAATATGTTTGAATTTATTATGTTTACGAGTCAGTAATGAAAGAAACAATATCCTCGCCAGCCTGTGGTTATAAATTTGAAAACTGTCAATGGTAATTAAATATTGTAGATACTTACGAAAAGTTTTCAGTCACGCTTATTACTGTCAAATCCTCACACTAGAATTTCCCGTGGCCAAAGTGGTATAAACGTAAAAATGTGGGTATGTGTAGACACAATCTGTTCACCAGGGGTTAAAACCTAGAATTCTCTGTCTAATAATGTGACTGCTGCACAACGCGGGTTTTCAAGAACTAAAATAATTAAAAAATAAACCTTTTTATAGTATTATAAAATAAATATGTATTTGTGTAGTCTACTATAGTTGTACCTATTATGTGTTGTAGTTATCACAAAAAATCTTTTTTCTTTTTTTGTTTTAAAGCTGATTTCTATTCAAAAGATTTGGTTGAATCATATTGTTATTCAAGCGCCATTCCAACATGAACACCTATTAAAATGAGAGCAGTGTTTATTGGAAAAATTATAATTAGAGGGCGCGATCGGGGCATGCGCGTACGCATCGGCGAACAATTGAACTGTGACAACTGCTGGCATTAACATAAACAGGAGGGGGCGTGGCAATCGATCTCTTTTTATGTCACGTTCTAGATTGCTTTGTGATTACACTAGCGGTTCTCTCCGGCTTTGTCTGTAACTTGCCGGTGATAATGGGACTGGAAAAGATTGTCTCTGATGGATATACAGCATCGGGAAATACTCATACATATGCATGATTGTGATGTCTCATTATTAAGTTTAGTGATACGATACGAGCAGATTAGTGTTCGGCCAGTTTCCTAGTAAATAATATGATAGACAATCAATATTGCTTATATCCGTCAACGAAGTTTCGGATATGTATGTATGAAATTTGACAATTATCCATTGAAACAACAGTTAAGAAGTTTCAGTTCTGTTCAAAAGACAAACTAGCCATTGAAATAACTATCAAAACAACTTTTTTTACCTGGCTTACGTTTACAGAGTAAAGTTTGGCTATCCAATGACTAATATCATTTATTCATGGTAACGCCCCCTTGAATCAAGAGTGCAAGTAATCCAAATAACGAAATACCTGAAACTTTGAACGAAACTACGGAGTAAGTACTTACAGAGTTAACCTCAAGGTTCGATGAATAGACTGTAACTTTATCTCCACGTCTATTCGTTGATCCTTACAACACGACTCTTACCAATGTCGGCGATCTCTTATCTATCTCCAAAGCGTATAATTTGACTAACATATATTTTAACACACGAACTAATTTGACTTATTGATTTGACATTCCATTTAGCAAACAACTGCTGATTGTCTGCGCAGACAGTCTGTACAAACATAACATATAATTGTGAATAATTTATATTTGTCTGTAATTTTTTGTATGTATAAATTTTGTGCCTGTGTAAAAAGCATGTCTCCACTTTAAATGTACAAAATTTGTTTTATACACAGTGATCGGAAACACACAAAGACACGTATAGAAACACTCAGACTCAAAAGTAAAACTTATTGCTCCGTTATTTCGGAATCTGGCCAGAGATCAGACATGTGCGATAACTTTTACATATAGTTTGTAAATATGTTACAAACAACTAGTGGTTTCAACTAAGGAACTTCATTCAAATTTTAATTTAGATTATTAATTAATAATTCTTACGATTTTTTTCATTATAACTTTATCGGATCGGCGTTAGAAACTCAGTCATGCAAGACGATTTCTCCAAGCTATGTGCATATTAAAATTAATTACCATGTGCTTTAACGGTAAATGAGAAAATGTACATGCCGGATTTTGAAAAATACAAAAGATTACAAAGATGTGAAAAGTCTACTAATCTGCACCTGGCCACCGTCTTAGACTACAGCTTAACCCGTCCCGTTCTGAGATTCCTCAGTCCCATTATTATCATAAACCAAATAAATAATAAACAAACACATAAGTAAACCCACGACCGAAGCATGTATGTTCTAAAATGACAGCAATTAATTTAAATCACAGTTCAGTACACAGCCGTGAACTCGACTGCGATAGTATCTGAACGGTGAACATTAGTCAGGTTGAGTTTGAATGTCGATAGATTAAATATGAATTCCTTCGCGATTGGAACTTACCTGGCTGTGTTAACTACCGTTTTGGTTAGTTATACGGTATGTTAAGTAACCAATACATTACCTCACACCTTCACACATGTTTGCGTTTTAGTGTTTTATACGTATATATGAATAAATAGTAATTGTTATTTTGTTGTGCGAATTAATTCAGTATCATAGATTTATATTGTAAAGAAGATATGAGTAAATAGGCATTTATGTATGCAAATAAATAAAAATTGGTATATTATTAAATCTGTGTAACCTTTTCCTATGTTAAATCCTAAATTTAGAAAGCCAAAAAATAGCACTTAAAATTATACACAATATGTACAAATAAAACTAAAGTAAACGAAAATAAACAAAAATGAAAGTATACATTAAAGATAAAACAAATGGTCCAAATCACTGTCCCTAGGAAGGGTCCCAAGAATACTGGCTGCGTTGCCACGTTGAATGGTCAAACTTATCCTTTGGCCAAAATACGCACCTGCTCCTGGGTCCTCTGAAAATGCAACCAGGTTCGTAAACAGTTATTTATAGAATCGTCGCGCTTCTGGTCCCCACGGCCCTAGTGTCTCTACCGCAAACGGCACAAAAATGTAACCCAAATATGTAATATCTTTTTGAAGCGAAAATGACTTTGTAAAATATGACGAAACTCCCATCGAAATCGGATCAGTAGTATTTTGAGAAAATCGCGAACATATAAATATAAAAACAAAGCGGTCGAATACAGAACCTTTTTTAAAGTCTTTTAATAATACGTCATGTATATATTTATTCTCAACATATTCATAAGTTTCCAATGTATGTGTGAAACAGTTATATCTATTTTACGATCGGTATATTAGCGTTAATCGCGATCAAATTCAAGTCCAATCGTTATACAACGTGAATGCCGATCACGTTAAAACGCTCTCGTGCAAATTGCAGATCATTTGCACTCGGCTCTTCCGTAAGTTTCAGCGGATTGGTTACCAACTAAAATAATGTTAATAGTACCGTCTTTATGTGATTGAAATAGCAACATCTACGCATTCCACCTTTTAGTCTCTATATCTATTCCACTATCTGTATATCTGTAATAAAATGCTATAGGATACACATATTTCTGGTCGTTTACGAATGTCGTTTAGGTATCCTTATCCAACCCACTCGTAGGATAAGTTTTGTTATAAATAAAAGTTAGTAATATAGAAGAATCGCCACGAGATTTTATGCGGCCATTGCCCATGGTCTGTAATGGGTAGGTAGATAGGATTCTACACTAAAACACTAAGGGCTCGTTTACATTAGGTCGATCACCGAACGCAGCCGACGCATTTGGTTTAACTGAATTCGCTAACAGAATTGGCTTCGGTGGGCGACCAAGCACGAATTGAAGATTACAACGGTCGGTGACCAAAGTCGTTTGAATACGGTCAAACTACTTAATGTAAACGTGCCATAGGTCAATATGTCTCGAAAAAGTAAATATATTTTACCACATTTTTCAAAACAGAACACACTAATCCTACACTGCTGTAAAAAGCAACAGTCGTAGTCATAAAGACGCTGTCTAAGGAAAGAGTTCTGCCACCTTCTATTTACGTTAGATTGACTTTAGATGGTTCAGATGTCATTTTCACGGGGCGATTGAGTCGAAACGCCCCTAGATGTATCAGACCTTGCCACATAAATATCACACACATCTTACAAATACGCATTATGTTGTGTAGCAACGGGTGTTTCCGCAGACGAACAACGGAGTCAGAAGCAAGAATTCCAGAAAAACGCGATCGATTTTTATTGCAAATCATTTACAGCTATGTAGGCAGTGTCCATTGCAAGCCACTGCCGCTCAGTGGCCAAGTAGTGCGGATAGCACGCACGACTGCCCTGCGCCATTTCTCTTACTTCACCGCTGCTCGATTTTGCATTATATTGATAGAAAATAAACACACCTTTTTTGCTTAATAACAACAGTATTAATCGCTGATGTGTTCTGGTTTGAAGAATTTAGTAAGGGTGACATACTTTTCCGACGTATTCTAACTTTATCTTTAAGGATAGCAACGCATCTGTGATCGTAAGGTCGGGCATAGGATTATATTTTATATGGGATCGATTACTTATGTTCCTAGGCGGCAGATGCTACTTACCATCAGGTTGACGGCGTGCTCATTTGCTATTTCCATCATATAAAAATACCCGAAAGGTCTTAACTTCATTCCCAGTGATAGCAAGGTATTCACACTTACCGTCAGGTAATCTGCATTCTCATTTGCAACTTCAATTATATGTGAAGAAAGAAATATTTTAAAATTTCCGACGATACACTTCATCTTTTCAAAACCATATTCGGTTCGAACGTATTACATCATTTTGAACTGAAATCTTTCCACCCATCAATCCATTTGCGTCTTAAGTGGTTTTTAACAGCCGCTTCCTTGCTTACGTTCGCTGTAGTTTTTGTTATAATTTGCAGGCTCTTAAATCATTCCTAACTATCTGTGACTAATTGATTGCGTCACTTCTCAGTAATCGATTAAGACTTGGCTTAATTAGTTAAGGCGGATTTTTTCTTAGATTTTCTTTTATTATAATTATGGCGTTTTCGGTATGTGAGAAGTGAAATTTTTGTTCGAAGAAAGAATGGATTTTTGGCATAATAAGCAATTGAGAAAGTAACGTAGACGTAACAAATTATGGCCATTATTAATAATCAATCTTTGTAGTTTTTAGTTGCCAAAGATCGAAAGACGATGTTTCGTACATAGACAGAAATTGTCAAATTTCGATCTTTGCTAATCAAAAAATTTAAGAATGTTAATTATTTTTTTAAAACGGGCGTTTAGTCCTTATGGGTAGCAATGCACTGTAACCAACGTCGAGTAAGATTTTAATCGTATTTGGGATTGATTACTGATGTTCCTGTACGGTCCCATTACCTAAAAATGGATAGGAAGCTCGTTTTTTTCATTGTTTTAAAAACGTTTGAGAACACGGAGAATTCATAATGAATTTAGCCATTTGTATTTAAATGACCATAAAAGCCACAACAAGAATTATATACATGCGCTACACGTGTGAAATGTATTATTAACAATTAAACCTTTCCTTTTAGGCTTCATTGTTGGCCAAAGCCCATATCGGTTTCCCACGTTGATTAACAAGTCGCTTTACAAACCTTACTAGGTCTTCATTGCTAATTAAGGACATACACATATGTGTAAAATTGACGCAGCCAAGGTAGTGCAGTTTATGTGCATCGTAGGTAGGCGTCGGCGTCGGTGCGGCGGTAAACTTTATTAAGCCATTTAAGAGTTGTATTTACGAGGGTCGATTGTTTCTTGGTCTGTAAAATAGTAAATATTTATACATTTCATGTACTAAATTATGAGTATTAAAAACCATTACGGACGTAGGTACTTAGTTGTTCAGTTTGAAACCTAAGTTTAAATATTACTTCGTTCATCCACGAGAAAATATCACAGTACACACGGCCAAATACGGAATACGTTAATTAAATACCCGTGTCCAGCCGTGGGACAGTAATTGGTTATATCTTCAAGGTCTGCATTTAACAATATTTCTTTTAGAGGTAGGGTTGCACAATTCATAGTCACATTTGGTAGTAAATGTCTGTGTGACTAAATTTATTGATGCAAAAAACCCACGCTTACAAAGCGCTGTTAAGATCGAATTAGGTAAAAAATGTGACGTCATCGCATAACCGTTCGCGAAAATATCGTGACCGATATCGTGCACCATCGTAAAATAGTGCGTTACAATTGTATCGGTTTTTTCGAAATAACTCGCGGTTTGCGTAAATATCGTATAACGGCTATTTAAAGTAACCGTTTGAACGCCGCTGATGTTTACGAGTCTGCAACATAATATTGTGCGGGTTTCAACACCGTCAGTCGTTGCAATAGTTTGTTTATAACGTTTGTTTAATAAGCTGGAAGAGTTATAAGCAAATAGTTTCGTGTTTGTAAATACGTTGATTTATCAGCTACATTCTTGTGACTGAACAAAACACATTAGCTTCGAGTCATTGATTGATTTACTGGAAATAAATTGTGGTGCCGCTTTATCAGGCAGCTTTTCGCGTTTTGTCATTTTTTATTCATACTAAAGCGACGATGCACTTCACTTGATAATAGGAGGCCACTGTCGTACATAAGCTCAGATAAAATTAGGGTACTACCTGAGGTCGGCTACAGATTCTGTAGCCGACCTCAGTTAGTACCCTAATTCTTCTTCTTCTGGGACTTCTGTAGTACAGAAGTCCCTGCTCCTGAAGACTAAGTTGGAATGCCTCGGTTAAATATGTCTCAGACCACACCCTTCAGATTATAAAACAATAACGCTTAAGACTTGTTATTAGGTACAAATAAATGTGGCGATAGTGAATAAATAGTACAAGATTCTTAAGGATAACCTTCGTGGTTTAACTGTAATCACTATAAACTGTTTCTCATATATACCTTTCCCTCATTGGTTTAATTATATGAAGCATTTGTGTATTTTATTTCTTTTTACAATTTTTTTACGAACAATCTTGTAGTTTACATGGTTTCAAATGGTAAGTGTAAAAGTCATCTTTAATCAACCCCATATTGGAATGGGGTTCTGCCAAGACTAAGCCAGAACCATATTTACCAACAGCTACCATGACATCCAGTGATGATCCATGACCAGTGTACCATGACATCAGATGAACTAAACTGTGGACTTAAACAACTTCAAACCTGAGACGATTTTAGAACTTCCGTTGGTGAAAACCTACGTTTAAACTTGGATATTCCGGAACCTTAAACGATTTTCTTCTTGTAATAATAAGGTCCCCAGGGGGGTCTCTTTCGTACAAGGCGGCGGGGGTCCCGCCCACCCCCGCCAGTCACGAGTGGGGTTATGATATTAAAATTTGCTCATTTTCGAACTCCTGGCATTGGGCAACCTAGGGAGTGGTGCTCGGTGCGAATTTGGATAAACTTGTAAGGTAAGGCAAGCGGGGCGAGTTACAAGCTAATCTGCAATTACTTACAATAACTTAACAGTAGGTAGTTATTCTATAAGTAATTCTCCTTTACCACACCCTTCAAAACCAGAAGCAACCAGCTCTAAATACTGCTGTTATTTGGCAGAAATAGGTGTGGTGGTGGTGTATGTATGGAGTCAAATTAAGAAGGGTTATACATCTACCACCTTCAGATATAAATGACTGACTTTAAATTTAATGTGATTATTGTTTAAAAAAAATTGGACGTTCTAACTACATTCACATAGTCGTAGACTCTATTGTGTTGGGCTGTATTAATTCACGACACCCTCGTGTGCATATGGTTACAAATGCGCCTGTGTGCCAGATCACTTAACGATATTTAACCTGTAATTTCATCTCCGATTTCTATAATGGAATAAAAAATCGCTTTATATTAATAATTTGAATGAAATCTTATGCCTGGCTGTCATAGCTTATGCTGTGTCACCGGCTTTACACTGAGGTTATTTTGCGGGGCGCTGTGAAGCAACCTCCTTGTGCAAGCCTTGGTATTTACACACGTATCTGTTATGGTGGGTATGCCGTTAATTACTACCTCTACTTACTAAATAAATATTCCGAATATATTTTTTCTAGTGAGAAGCAAGTAACTATTACCTTGATTTTGAAATAATTACCGTTTTCTTCGTATATAGAGAGCAAGTATTGAGATAGCTACAAATTTCATGCCTTTTTTTGTTGACGAGGGGGAAACCTTCCATAGGTATTCATTGTCGTGGGAGCGACATCGGGTCATGTAGGAATTTTACCCTCTAAAACTTTCCTCAGTTCTAAGTGGAGGACTCCGGGATCTTCAACGGAACACACCCGATATCCTCCGAGCGCAGTGCTCCTATCGGGCTCTGCTCATGTAAGCATTTACGCTCACTCCACCTTCGG
Source organism: Spathilepia clonius (assembly GCA_018250295.1). Taxonomy (NCBI): domain Eukaryota; kingdom Metazoa; phylum Arthropoda; class Insecta; order Lepidoptera; family Hesperiidae; genus Spathilepia; species Spathilepia clonius. Next base: position 38,295 of record DWRA01000023.1, read on the forward strand.
GCGTTTACGATGGTATGCGGCTATACCAACATACAGTCGACCTTCCCAGTACCATTGGCTGGGTTTTTTGAGCTTCCGCTATTAGGATATGCAGGAGATATAGCTCTTTTCTGGTCTCGAGACTAGGTGGATAATATTTTACTACAGCCTTAAGGGCCTATTTAGCCACTTGCTGATAAACTTGTCTACAAATTACTTAACTATTCGATGCCATATGCTAAACAAGTTGTGGGTAGGCTATTAGTCAGTTTGTCCGCATATTGTGAAGTAATCACTAAATGTCAAATGCTTATGCTTGCAGTAATTATCTTAAACTTGTCGATGTCTGCAATAATATTAGTATGAACATAGATATCATTTTTAAAACAATATAATTATATAATTTCAATGTCAATTACGCCATTTTGTAACAGTAAAGGCAGTTCATAATAAACGTAAGAAATAAATTTCAAGTAAACAAACACATTCAAATAAATATTTAGTATCAATAAATCGATTGATCGACCTATCAGGCCTAATGTTTATCGAAGTTCGTGATTTCAGCCAGTTTGTTCTGCAGCCCGCTAGCTTCAGGCTACCATTGCTTAAAGCGCTTGTAGACGTACATTTGGAGTCTATCCCGTACATCCCTCACCGAAGTTTCGGATCCACCCGAAGGTTCTGTGCTATTTTGCCGTCATGACATTTGTCACCACGAATAGAACTACTGTCTGTTTTATTTTTACGGGTTTTACAGACCGTGTATGAGGTATTTATAAACCGAAGTAACTCTTTGTCAAAAAGGAACATTTGTAAGAACAGCGAATTGAAAATGTTTTTGAAATTTTGCAAGAAACAGTGGATTCTGTGTTACCTCACAACAAACAATTAGTAAAGTAAAGATCGTAGTGCATTTTTTACCTGACAGACTTATCTTTGTTTGTCCATGGCACTTACATCAGGTTAATAGGTCATTTTTAAAAGTCTGCTTTGCACCGTGGCAATTGATAGCAGTCTACTAGAATTTTCTTACTGGACCGTCGTCCATACGCGCCCTAACACTCAGTGTGCCTCATTAAACTTATCGGCCCTCTATCACGTTGCAAATGAAATAGTTTACAAGCTCACTTAATAACTTAGAAATCGATAACCGATACAATTTGTAGGGATTGCGGTCTAGGTCTCGCTGAGACCTGAGACCTGAATTACTGTGATTGCAGATAGATCCAGCTTTCACTGCGTCCGGCAATTTAATACCTAATGTGGCTTTGTACATCTGTGTTGTGTGATGTTTTGGGTGTAGGAATGTGTAAGCGGTAACTTTGAACGATTTGTAAAAGGTAATATCTGTGGGGGTGCAGACAGGTGTTTGATGGTGACATTTTAAATGTTAATAAATGTACGAAGAAATGATTGTCAAACGTATTTATTACAAATAAAATTATAATTATCTTATCTGTCTTTCATTAGAAATATTAGTCTGTGTAGTATGAAAAGATAAAAATCTGTTTAGTTTTTATTAACTTTAATCGCCAAAAAAGTAAAATATTATAACTATCAGATAGCTAAAACACGGTAAAATTTAATTAACAGGAGTTTCAGATGTATTTTAGGACATTACTTTAGTTACTTAATAATTATCTGAAGTAGGTAAGTATCTTAGTAAAGCAGTAAGATGTGTACGCAATAAAACACAGAGACAGATGTAATAATTGAATTTACAATAAGACACGAGAGCACGTGCGATTCTCATTATTTTCATAGAATTACAACGTTACTTCAAGATCTATCAATATTGTACAATGTACAGAGAGATCACGTAATATGTTACATCAAATCAATAGATTACACAACGTGGACAGTTGAGTACATTATTTGTGTTACAGGACATCATTAATGCGACATTACTAGTGGACAGACTAGAAGAAATGTAGGGAGAAATCTTTCGTATGTGAGAGACGTGAAGAAATTATTTACGAAACAATTGTTTGTAAGTTAGTTTTCGTGCATAATCGGATGTAATGTAATGCTACATTGTAATGTTAATGTTACATTTTTGATAGAAACATTAACTCGGAGATTTTGGATTCTGTGAAATTGGGTAGTTACTGGAGTAATCGACTAAGATACTAAAACATACTAAAAAGAATTTAGGCATTTCCTACTTTGTACTTTACTGAAACTACTACATATGTGCAATCATAGTAAACAATAATTTAAATGCCATTTTTTATTACATGTCTTCATTCTACACAAATAAACTATTTTTTAAAATAGTAAAGATTTAAAATGTGTTTATACCTCGTGTCTTACGTAGATTGTAATCGTTGTACGAAGTGAAGCAATCTCGAACGCCGTCGGTCGTTGGATGGGTGATCGATAGTGACTAAATTTCATGCGCGTTTCCGTGCCTCGGAGGGCACGTTAAGTCGTCGGTCACGGTTCTTATCATTGGATAGCGTTTATTAAACGTTTCGGAGACATTGTGGGTGGATTGATAACATAAGTTCCGCAAAAATCGTATCGACCTCATATGGCGAATCCCCCAATCGGGAAAAAATATCTATTATCTAATTATGAAAATGACAAAAAAATAATAATTATCGTCTACATCGCGGAAAATTGCTTCTGTAAGAAATCATCGGTTGCAACTCTTTGTATTTCGTTTCTGGGCACGGATCTCACATAATCTCTCCTAATTTGCTTCTGGTGAGAATCCATTTAACTAAGTAACTATCATAGCACAATCGATTTTCATTTTCCCACTAATTGACACTACATTAACTTGTAGTTAGTGCACAAAAACCATCGCATAGCTATAACACCATTGTTATCGAGTATTTTGACCTTCGCTTTTCCCCGCATAAATTACGAAGCGATTAGCCCCACTATGGCTATCTATAGCTAATTAACAATGCATTTACTGGGTATCATAACTCAGGGTGCGTTAAGCTGGTTGCAAACGGCCGATTTTCGTGGTGTTAAGTAAATAAACGCTATTTTAACGGAGCTGTTGTATGAATGTAAAAAATAGGTGAGTGGTCTGTGTTCGACTTGTTTTATCAAATTTTAGCTATAATTCTGAATTCACATGTTGGATATATCCTTTGCGTTAAACGTCATACTGCCATTCCTGCTATTTTCTCGCTCTATCCTTTGCGTAACGATACGAACACCTATTGACTACCACACTTTGTTGTATGCAATAATACACCCTATATTTTATATTTCGTATTTCATGATTTGGAGCTTTATTACTTTTCCAAGACAATTTCCTGTTTAAAACTACCTCCTATTTACTACACGTTTGCACATTAGTATTTATATGTATGTTTTTCATTCATTTTACGTTTGCTTGCTTGAAGAAGTGTTTTCTTGTCTGCTTTAGTCATTATAAGCTATATATGAATTAGCTATTAACTAATGACTAGTAGTCGTCTGTCTGAACCGAGCCTTAGTAGAAAGTGGGGCAGGCTTATTTTACATGGCAACATTGAAAACCGCGGGAAAGGAACAGGTATAGGCGCCGTTCTACTCTGATAACGCGTCACGCTGCGCGCGCGCCGCCGTGTGTGTGGCAGATACCTACTTGGAGGACACTCGGTTGGTGTTTGATATCTGCGAGGAGCAAACCATTCAAGTACCGGTGCTTCTTTATGTAGCAATGAAATGGTAATTGCGGCCGATAGACCCTGCGAACAAGTGACTCAAGTCGGTCGTAAGAAGGTTGTAGAATCCTTTGTTACTTGCGTTTAAAACTTGTGTTACTCTTTAATATGATACTATCAAACCAGAACAGCTCAAACACTGCTGATAAAAGAAATTCTTGTGGAGGTGGTCATTCTATAGATAGTTCTACCGCCATTCTAATTAATTAATGGTTAATAATTCGATACTGATTTGTTTATGTTGATACTAAGGCTGTGACTAGTACGTTAATTGGGCTGCAAGAAAGTAAATTGTTATACTATTACAGAAAACCGAGAATTACTTTATACACAGTACTGTCTGTTAAAAGAATCAAAGAATAAAAGAAAGGAAGGAAACATAGATAAAACAGAAATAATGCAAGAAAAAAGAAAATACTCTTATCGACAACTTGCAACGCAACATAAAAGTAATTCATTATAAAGATTAAAAAAGAAGGAAAGGAAAAACAAAAATGAAATATTAGGGTACGTATACTCAAATTAATTAAGAAATTCTTATACGTTAAGTACCTTCGGAGACTTGGGTGAATGACTGAACGTCGAATATTTCGAATTCCTATAAATAAATTTGTGAACGCAGGACAAACTGTAAATTCGCATTACCTTTAAACTTGGATAACGGATTTGGCAAATACTTGAGTCGAAGCTACGCACTTCAAAGGCTGAGAACATTATTTAAAGCGTAATGCTACTAATTCACACTTGTTCTTTATTTTAGTGAAGCACTGCCAGTGGAGTGGTGGATATTTCGGGCTCAACCGTAGGAATATAAATACAGGAGGCTATATTTTTTTATACTAGCCAATATTTCCGGCTATAACCCAAGGAGTCCAGAATTAGGATTTAAAGCAATATTTATGACGATACGATTATTAACCACTTTTACGGATCACTCGCCACCGTTGGCGATGGTCGTAGGCGGTCGCTGGCGCGTGCTGTCGCTCTTGTATGAGCGCAGTATAACAGTGAACGCAAATATTATCAGGCGACTTATAATTTATTTGAAAACAAAAAATCAACATATGTAAATGTAAATGCCGATTGGAACTACAAACATTATTGAAACAAGGTTTAACAAACCATAAACTTCTTCGACTTCGACTTGAAGAGTTTAGGTAACAATATTTAGGTATCCAGGTATTCATATTACGTAATTGATCTTTTTGTCTTAAATGTAAGTGTTTTGTATCATTATAATTATAAATAAATAAATTACCATATTTTCAAAGGCGAAGGCTGTTAACCCGCACTTGTCCAGCGAATTAAGGTTGACTATGGCCCAAATTACGTACATCCTAATTTTGAGATAAAATTTATTTCTATTGATATATAAGAGATTTAGTAGAATAGTTCCTCAGATGATTTGTGGCTAGCGACTCAGTTTGACGTGAACTAAAACAGTAAATGATGCATATGAATTATTTGACGCCCGTCATAATAAATATGTAACGCGCATTCTATTTGTCGTATCAAGCAATAACGTACGATCGCATGAAGTATGCGTTGAGGGACGTCAATATAATATGCTTGTGACATGTATAATAGGCGTTTGTATACGCCTATTTTGTTTTGGAGAAAGTGACGTTTGTGTTCTTTATATTCCTCGCGCGTTTCCGTTTGTGTTATTTACGTAAATATAATATTTTTGGATTCAAACATTTTTGGATTTTCAAAAGGTTTTAGAAGCCCTTCATTGTTGGTTTACAGTGAAAACGTCGCTTTACCTGTTTCTCTCATAAAAAAACCTTATTAAACGCCGATATATTTGAGAAGTATTGCTAATCAAACGAGGAAAGACAAAAAACTTGTATTTTACGATAGAATAAAGAAATACTTTAAAAAATCAAAAATATTTTTTCCCCCGTCACACCTTAAATTTAGTACCCACACAAATAAACAGACAAGCAGAAAGTTACGAGCAAATATAATATTTAACGGTCCGTTCGCTGAATGGGTGTTTTTGTGCGTATAACTCACGCAATGCGGAAGCCTCGGCCGCAGCAATTTGTGAACGTAGGCGCTATTATGTTTAACTAATGCCGCACATACGTAGGATATTCGAATGTAAATTATACTGGCTCGGTAGCGGTGGCTAGATCATACATAGCCTTCTGGTAGCAGATTTCTGAACTCAGTCAGCTACCAAAATTTCTTTTTCTAGTTTAAAGAAGCAACTTGCAGTCCAACTGATAGAAGTTTGCACAGTCGCCTATGGATATCGGTGACTGACTCCATATAGTATAGGTTCTACGTGAAATGGACTAAAGATTCGTTACCACTTTTGAGGGCTTCACTTTTCCAGCAGAACACACCCTTCCGCCGAAACGCAGAACTACGTCACTCTAGAAATTGATGTGGCAGTAGTACCATTAGTGTCTACCACCTTTTCAAAATTTGTGTCTGTGCCCAGAAAGACAATACTATTTGAAGTTAATAACATATATCTATGAGTGGGATCACTCACTATAACAGATGGACTGGATACTTAAATTTTGTTAAAAAATGTAGTGTGCATTAAAGTTCAAGTTTTTTGCGGTAGATATCTAAAATCCAATACATTTTTAATTACTTCGTACATATGAACGTCACGTTTATCGGTTACTAGACGTAATCGTGTTCCCACATAGCTACAATCTGAGCAAAAAAAGCAAAACCTTCTAGTAGAAGCAGTCTATATTGCAAGGTTGTAGTATCGATAATATTTTAATTAGTTTTTTCTATCGCACAATGAACGACCATCGCACGATCCCATCCAATCCCATTATAGGAGTAGGAAGTGGCGAGTACACCCTCAATTACCACAAAGAAATGGAGTAGCGTAGGTAGGGTTGATACACACAACCAGGAAGGTTGGCAAATAAATAAAAAAGACACGCTGATGCGACGATGAACGTAATTTGTGTAAAAATGTACAAAATATACATTTACAAATGACTTATCGTACTTTAAACCGATTGAAGTTTTAATACGTTGTAATCGAAGTCAAAACTGCGCTCTCGAACGGATTACTAATATAAATATTTGCATGTATGAATGTATCTTATAATGATGTTAGATTAATTTATGCAATATATTATGGAACCTTTTTATATACAACAACTCCCATTTATAATATACCTAACTAATGCTTTTCTTACCAAAGATTGACATGTAACATTTTCTACGTATAAGGAAATTACGAGCGTAAATGTTTTTATTTCTACTACTACTACTCGTTTAAAGAAGCAACTTTAGTAATAGTAGTAGAACTAAAAAGTTAATAATTAGCTAACTATACAATTGTCAATTTTTTTTTCGTTGGCCGTCCAGCACGCTCGTGTGTATCACCCAATCGGTCGGTGCATCCCGCACATAACACTAAATCCCGGCGGAGTGCGACACGCCCTCCGTTAATTGGTGTCCCGGCGTGGGCTTGCATTACTTCAATTACTCGTGCTTCCTTACTGTCTGTGCCATTCAGTGCCACTGCGGACTTTTACGGAAGTGCCATTTGTTTTTGCATCGACTACTGCTGGTAAATATGGACTATTTTATGGAAATAAAGAACTTTATAAGTTACCTACGCAATGTAACTTCAGAGTTTGATCCTCGGATTATTCATATTTTTTTCTGACATGCCGTTGTCATATAAGATGTCTTAAGAGCAAGAACATTTTGGCTCCTTCCCACACCCCTTGACCACAACTTTCAAAATCAACCTTTTAATACTTATCCGACGCGTTTCAACTTAGTCCACTACGGGTAGCAACGCATCTTTGGCCGACCTCGGGTAGGACTGCTGTCTTATCGGGAATTGAGTACAGATGCCTAAGCGCGGCAGTGGCCACTTACCATCAGGTGGACTGCATGCTTTTGTTACTTGTAAAATACAGATATGTTTCTAAACTTTCGCGAATACAGATGAAGTAGATACGAAGCTCCAGCGGTCACTGATAGCGAGCGTGGCTGCCGCTAAATGTATTCAGTAAATAAATGGACTTTCTCCTATTTATCATGCCGCAGGGTTACGATAGGTCTACCCTCCATTTAAAATATGATTAAATCGTGCATAGTCCGGTTGCTTTAAATGATATTTGCCTATCGACCGGACGTTGGTAGGAAGGAACGGTACGACAATAAAATATTCACTTTTACCTGCCTTAAAGCGGATATTTCCGTAAGGGTTGTGTGGACGTGTTCTTTTGATTTGGAGGTAGTGATAACACGATGTTAGTACATATGACTTGGTCCAGTCTAGTCCTTAAGAGAAGCAACCTACGTAGAACTTAGGAAGGAGAAGCCACGCACTTAATATAAATACCAAGTCCGATCTCTATTTAGTGTCAAATGAATGTGTTGATAAACGTCCAATTATCCCTTGAAAAGACGTGGACTACGCGTTTTGTTTCATTGACATAAAGTGTGTTATGAAAAAAAAACTCAAAAATTATTAACTACATTATGTGACATCTTTGTAGGACCCGATCACCGTAGAGCCCGAACTAATCAACAGGCAGTACCAGCTAATCGGCGTACATAGAAAGAAAAAGTTGGCTTATTTGGAGTCTATTCTGTTACTACGACTATGTGCCATAGGTTAACGTACATACTTACATATTTGTGTAGTAAACTCAATAGCGCCGGGTCATCGCCCTCTCTAATTGCTTGTAATTTTTATGTCTTGATTGAAATGCAGAGTCCACATACCGCTAGAGGAGTGCCACTTTACAATTACAAGCGGGCAGAAAATTTAATAATAATGTTAGAAGTTTTTTAAGAAATTGAAGTAGCACACGAACGTACCGTTGCAGTCTGCCTGTTAGTGAGTGGTCACCATCACCCTTGGACACCTGTAATCAACTTTAAATAAAATTGAAAGGTGGTAGAACCCTTTGTAGTTCGACTCCGGCGGCACCACCGCCACACTTATTTCTGCCTA
>DWRA01000024.1:0-46883 GCA_018250295.1 Spathilepia clonius
TAAGTTTATCTCCCTTACCACACCCTTCAAACCAGAAGACAGCAGCGCTTAACACTGCTGTTATTAGGTAGAAATACGTGTGGCGGTGGTGCCGCTGGAGTCGAACTACAAAGGGTTCTACTACCTTTACAAATTAAATTACGAATAAGTAATTGCATAAGTGTATACCGGAGCGCATAATCGGGATTTGTATAAATTATTAAACAGAAAATCATAGAAAAAATAAACACCGATATAACTGTTAAAGTACGTTAATGAATCTTAAATGAATCATGCAACTTGCTCTGTTGATTGTAGGAAATTACCTTTGTCAATATACTTTCATTGCGACATTTATTAATTTAAACCTAACAAATACTGTGCTAAGGTCCAAATCGTGCCGTAGTTACATCATTGAAGTCAATGCACTCATACATATTAAAATCTATTTGGACCCGGCTGTTGCACTTGGTTTTATTAAAGTTTATATGTTTGCGTCTAAGTTTTTGTTTTGTTAACGCGTTTTATCTTCATCGACATGTTTGAAGACGTACGCATAAGAAATTGCTGTGTGTATGTATGATTGTTCACTCCGTTGCATTTACATTGTTTTTTGTGTAACAGATTACATAAACGTGGAAGATAAACATGTTAAGGTAATAAAAACGCTAATTTATAATGGTACATACGTTTCTTAGGTTTACAAGTAGGTAGGGTGTGTTCATGCTTTGGAGGGCGTGTTGTACCATCAGTCCCAGTTGTTATTTGCGTATCAGTCGTTAAACTTATGGGCAGAATTTAAATATCTGGTACTAATTACACTACAAGCATTTTTCTACAATCCAAATTCGAGCAGCAAGGTGAAGTAGGCTAGCCTTCCCTCCCCGACACTGGGACATAGAAAAGATTACAGCTAGATGAGCTGTAGGTTGTTTATAAATAATCTATCGTAACTATGTGCCGTCGTAAGTTCGAAAAGATACTGTGCATTATAAATACGTTTTCTATTGTATCACTTTTTAGGACGCTCATTAGTATTCTCAACTCCAGGTGATTGGCAGTCTGGACCATACGCCATAGAGCCGTCGCAATACAAAAGCTATTGTAAATGCGTCACTTCTCTCTGGCAGTAGCACTTTTAGGATCATTAGTTTTAGGATTTTTAACTGTTGGATGGCGTTATCGTGTCCGGTCGGTCCGATCAACCACGTGCGTGTCTGCTCAGCAACCCTACTGCTTTATTTGCTTAGCTATCTGCAGAGTCTTTTGTCCGACATTATTTCTCTGACGATTTCTTGACGACCCGCGTGGAAGAGCAGAGACGCGCCCTGACACGCAATGGGTTCCAGGTTCGATCCCCAGTTAGACAGATATCTAAATGATTAATTCAGATTTCTGCTCTGGAAAATGAAAAATTTTTTTTCGAGTTTCAGTTCCGTGTATGGGGAGCCCCCCCTAAATTTAATATATTTTTTTATCTTTGTACGTAATTCGCAAAGCAGTTTATAGAATACACTCACCTACCAGGTGTAGTCTTAATAGTTTACGAATAAAGTGGCTGTGACATACAGACAGACAGACATGACTAATCTATAAAGGTTCTGATTTTTGCCATTTGGCTGCGGAACCCTGAAAAGATGATAGTTTTTATCATAAGTAAAATAAAAACTGCATATTTCTATAGGTCGAGTTTGGCAAACACCTATTTGGACTAATGTTAATAAAATCAACGTTGACGAGGACAGGTATTGTCTGCATCGACGTGTTTTAAACACTCCGAGCCAAATCCTATTCTGGCTATAAAAGGAACATTTTACCTATTAATTTCTAGTGTTAGCCAGTCTAGACCACTCACCACACGTGGAGTGATGCCTTTTAGACTTGACGGCTTGTCGTCCAAAATAGGGATTTCTGTTAATGATAGTGGCTGCTCCTAATTAAGTATTTAAAAAAAATCGGCCAAGTGTAAGTCGGACTCGTAGGCGAAAGGTTACGTAGCATTATCATTAAATAGCAGCAGACACTACAGCAGACCTAAAAATATAAATACAAAAAGACATAATATTCAAATTTGGTATTTCATCAAAATGTTTTTATCAATTTTGAAGCAGTTATTTAAAAGTTGCATTCAGTTTATAATTCAATGTACCTATTTGTAGATGTGTACATATTATTTCCAGTTTCGATCGTTTACCTCTTAATTAGGTATCTGCCACACATAAATAGCTCATACGCGGACAGGACTCATTAACCACCGGCTGTATTAAGACGACATGGTTTAAATAATTCCTTACTTTGTCATTAAAATATGATATTAAAAAATAGAGGACACAGTAATAATATATAATCGGTTGTCCATCAACGCATTTTTACACCGAAGGAAACACATGCGTACACGCAGCCATTGACATTGTAACTACATCGGCTGTTAATTTGCGCTGAGATGCACCCGCCGTAATTATAAAGTCTGGTTTACACTAGCGTTTCTATATCGGAGGCTTCAACAGAAACTCCGAGCTCGATAAGGCCCTATTTATATCTTAAAGTCTTAAGACAAACTCATGTCGTTCTATACAATATGTTAACGTATTTACCTTCCGTAACGTAAACGCAGACGCAGGACAGATAAATATTATTAAATAATATTATTTTATCTTAAACGATACGTTAAATGTTTGTTAAAATTACGGATTTTTAATATTTGATTTTTTATGTGAAGATAGTTATTTTGAAATTGAGTTTCTCGTCGTAATTCGTACAGTATTATTGGGTAAATTAGTTCACTGGAAAAAGTATGGTAAATGTAAAGTTTCTGTTCCTTGAACACGAGTTCCAATAGAAATCACGTCTGGTGAGACTATGTTTCAACTTAAGTCTAAATATTATATAACATGTTTCAAAATAAGTCGTTACTCAATTTGTTTATTCATAGAAAAATTAATCAATATGGAACAGTTGTTATTAGACACTCATTAGGGTGCATATTTTAATTTGAAAACGTTATAATGAAAAAGACAGGTTTGATTGTAAAATAAATATATGGAGAGAAAAGTCGCGTGTTGTATCTAGTGTTAAAATATGCATACGTAATTGTTGCAAATTAAATATGAACGGCGACGGAGTAATGAAGTGAGGTATATTATTGAGTCGTCTAACCGCGAGTCGCGGAGTCGACGCAACAAGTGTTTTAACGTCGCTTTTTTTTATAAAACCACAGCCGCCGTATAGGTAACTTCGATGTATTTTATAATATTTAATATTGTGTGTATTATGCATGGTACAAAGTGCTTATGATTTGTTTTTGATAGAATCTCCTTTGAAAAATTTTCCTTCATCAAAACAGACCTGAAATAGTTCGTCTGCTTTAAAATGTTGCTTTTCATGACAGGTTCGCTAAAATTATAGTTTAGTGGTGTAAAATCGAGCATCGCGATAGGTTTTAATTTTACAATTTATACTTTTTAATTATGTAAGTGAAGAACATATGTTTTATTATTACTTGTTGCAACGAGGAATATAAAGATCGCAAAGAATCTTAAAAGTCTTAAACTATTAATATTAAAAAGTGTAGAATATTAACCAATTCGCACTTTGCCAGTCTTTTCAATCTAAGCGAATTGATAATTACGCTTCTGCAGGTAAATCATTTAATATTATAAATTAATGAAAGCGACTACGTTGAAAAATATTTCGTTTTCGTTGACACGTTACTATTGGAAGTTTTAAATTAAAATGTAAAAAGTAATGAGACGCATTATTGAGTCAGTCTCCGCGCGTGTACGAAATGAAATGCCGTGCGAATATTTTAAATCACAGATGTTTCTATAAAATCGTTTTTACTCTTATTATTTTGAGTTTTAAATCAAATTATCGAGGCGCATTCTCCGGTGTCAGGTTGACTGATTTAAAATCCGTTTTCAAACCGCAGCCGCAAAAAAGATGGCCGCATTATGTTTTATTTTTTTAAAACAAGATGTTTTTATGTCGAAAGAACCGAACTACTCTTATTTACTAATTATTTCATTACGTTAAAAATCCAGAAGTCTCCGCTTAAAGTCCCTTTGCCCACTTTGAAGACAGTCGGCAAGGGAATACTTCAAAGTATTGTAATTACATTTTTTCTTTGTAATTGTGGTTAGTAAATCAACAAGTAACTGCTGTTCTGTTGCATTGCATCATTGTTATTGTTACTATTTATAGACGTGGCGCTACAATTAGGGTTGCTTCAGAATTTAACATTAATTTGTACTGTCGTGCAGAATCTCATAGATTTGATTTGACGTTAATGGGTTCTTCAAGTAATGAATTTCATTACTGTTCGAATAAAAGACATTTCTATTTTTTTAAACTGACAAGCATACCTACCTATTAGAATTCATTTTCATTTATCACTCATGACAAAATCTACATGCCTGATGTTCCGATAAGTGACATATTACATAGTCAAATTAAAGAACAATGTGTATCTCAATCGCGCCGATTCAGTAACTACGTGTATGTTGTATTACGAATTTACTTTTGGATCAGAAATATTCATTAATTTTGTCAGACGATACAAAACAATACCATTATAATTATTATAATATCCTCAGGTCCCCAGATCGCGAGTCTTTTGTGCGTCGAAATAAAATTTATGTCCCGACAATGCAGTACGCATTGCATATAAAGTACTGAAGACAAAGAATAATTAATTTTGATTCGCTGTTCAACTTACAATATATTATTTTTATCCCGTCTTCAAGGACAACGACGTGTCTCGCTAAAAGGGTTTTTGATACTGGTTTCGTAGTTATACCTACATTCATTGTTAGGTAAACACATGTGATGTTGTAAACAGAATTGAATTAAATTGACGTCATCCATTTACTACTTGTACATGTCCGATATCATGAGATATGAGACATGGGTGAATATTAGACAATCGACAATCGTCAATGACACTTCATTTTTTACACCTGAAGGTGGTACAATATTTAGTGGTATGACCCCGGCGGCACCACCACCATATCTATTTTTGCCTAATAACAACAGTGTTAAACGCTGTATTCTATATTGAAGGGTTGGGTAAGGGAGACATACTTATCCAAGACGTTTCAACTTAGTCCTCAGGGGTAACAGCATGTCTGTGGTCGACCTCAACTGGACCTCTGATCTTATGTGGGGTTGATCGCAGATGTCCATGAACCCCAGTGACCACTTACCGCAGCATAGACTTCCAATACGGAATTATTTACTACGACGCACAGTACTTACGTAATATGTTGACAACCCTAAAACGTAGATACATATTACGCCAACAACATACAAATACAACAGTGAAAATCCCATCAAAGTCGGCCCGATAGTTTTTGCGCGATGCCGGAACCAGTAGCGAGACTCGGCCTCGTTAAAATTTTATCATAAGTATAGATATTCCTGTGTGTGCGCGTCTGAACGTACGTGCGCTTGTGTGCGAACTATGCAACACAATAAACGGCGCTCACGCAGCGTGGAGAATCATATTAATAAGTTAGTTTTTTATCAATACAGTATAAATACTTGCATGCAACTATGTATTATTAAGGCGACCGTCTCACGTAGCGTGCAACGCTGTTTTTTATTGTATTTTTCCAATTAATTAATCTAATCTAAAACGTCGGGACAGATGCTTTTTGTCGAGTGTTAATTGCGATGTCGTCGAGACCTACTTTTTAATAGGAAAGTGATTGCAGAATGTGATAACGAGCCTCCGCAGGGACGTAGGGGCAGCGGGTACATTCGCACGATTACCATCATTGTAAACTAGTTGATTACTTGCTAGTAGTTAAATTAAGAATATAGGTTGAAACTTATGCCTCTTAATTTTATATATTTTTTTAAATAAATTAAATCTGATCCTCTGGCGTTTATGTTTGAAAAGTTATCTTTTTCTCATGCGAGATATGGTCAAATTAAGTTGAAACGAAATCTTTTCAGTAATCTAGTTTTACGTGCGTTACTTCAGATTTAAAATATCATATGCTTCTTTCCTCATTATTTATAATCAAAGAACGAAACGCACCGAATCACACCAGTAGGCAGTTACTTATCACACGTTTGCTGCGGATTCTGTAATGTTTATATTCTGAGGTTAAAAGTAAGTTTTACAACTACGTCATCGCGCTCGGTGGCGACAGAGCGTTCGATCGCGTACGTATACAAGCAATAACTTTTTATTAAAAATTCGTGTTGACATTTTAAAATTTTGCCCACAATGTCACTGTATGCTTACGCCTTAACGAATTCTGCAGTAGGTTATTACGTATCGTTCTGTTTTATAACTATAGTTTATAACATCAATTTGTTGTTAATTAACGAAACGAAGAAAATTGTATTTAAAGAAGTTATTCTTAAAGCTGTTACCTATTGTGGTCAGTAACTAAGTTGTCTTGTTCCGGTTTGTCTATGGTAAGGCATTCTTAATACGGAGTTGTAACTTTAGTTCTCAAGGGGAGTGTCGCATCTTTGACCAATTTAGGTAGAAGTCGTGTTATATTTGGAGGTAGAAATTTATAAAGTTAACAGCGGCAATTAACGCAACTGTATTTTTTATTCATTTGCTACCTTTTATGCAATTGAGACAGCCACAACCACGCAGACCACCTTGTTTTTTATAAGTTTGAAATAACAAACAAGTCCACCTGTTGGTAAATGGTCATTGCGCCCACATATATCTACAACCAACTATATATGTATAGATTTCGAAATCTACGTGAAGCCGATCACAGATGCATTGCCATTATTGAGAACTAAGATGTTCGCCTCATATGTAAGTCAGCTGAAATTCATACCTTTCTAAATTCTTCAGGAATGCAATAATTGTTTAACCTGAAATTAACCATGACACCATGCTGTCGACTTAAATACTACAGTATATAATTTTACATAAAAATGGTAACAAGCTTTTGCTGCTTCTGATGGTAAAATTAAAGTACTATATATAAACACATCTGTTTTACGACACCCATCAAACTAGAACATAAGCTTTACCAATATGGTAGAGATATACGTGTGGCTGTGGAGCTGCCGCAGCCTAATTTCGAATTCTACAATGTTTTAAATAAAAAGACATATCTATTATTTACTTATTATTATTATTATTGTTGTATACTTCTTAAAAGTATCGACTCAGTTGTAGAATCGGCAATAATAATGGCGTTCACGGGCTTACACCAAGTGAGCGTTATGTGTGTACAATTTTTTTCATTTGTTATTATTTATTTTCTTTACTATTATTACTTAGTAACATTTTATTATAGATAAATCAGTTGTTACGTGCAGTGTAACTGTTACTGTCGTGATTCAGTCGAAAATATTTACGTGTATGATATAATTGTTACCTTACTTTCACTGAATTTTAATAATATTTCTTTGAATGTAACTTTCTTATGAGAAATGCAACATTAAGTGCAGTGAAGGCTTCGGTGCACTTACGACCTTTAAACTGGAAATGATCATTTTTATAGCTCATAGCGTCGAAACGTAACTTGTGCCTTGGGGAAATTTTGGCATTTAAAAAATATTTGTGTAGTTCCAATTACCTTTGTCGTGGATACGATTACGGCAGATCGCAAACTGTATTTATTTTGGTAATATTCCCGTATTTATTTCTTTGCGATTCACAATCTTTGCACTCCGAAAATTCATAGACTAAAACATGGTTTCGTTAAATACTTATTTGTATGTCGAATACCGTTGCATTCCGTAAATTAGTGTAATTAAATGACTCACGTAACTAATTACGCAGATCGCAATGTTTTCATTTGTACAACGAGCAAAGATATGTAAACTGGAGATGGCCTTAGGCGCTTATAATTACGCAAATTCGATTTGTAATTTAAAACACAAGTAACACGATCCCTAATTGAATAGTAGAACATGCGCCGATGATGTATAAGATGGCCGTGTCCGTTAATGAAATTATTTTTCAATGCATCGTAATTAAGAGAAGCGCCGGCAACTTGTAATTTTATGCATACTAAAGAATTTATCTTTTTTTAATGCATTCAGAAGTCGCTAACGTAAAGGCGCAGAAAGATACCTCATTTTTTAAATAAAGTACTTAGAGCAGGCCTTAACTCACATGTAGGTACACCAAAAATCGAATCGAGAAGCGAATAGCAAATATGTAACACCGCGTTGCACTCACATGTCCTATATTGTAGCCTTAACGAAAGTCGCAAGTAGTGGTCGACTGCTGCGACAGCTAAGCCACTTTGTACCCTTCATTTTGTGGTTACGTATGAGTGAAGGCTTAATTTGTAACTTTGCCGCTGCTTAGTTGAAGGAAAGTTTTCTCAAAAGAAAATTACATAAATATTCAATTGTATCAGTATAATAATACCTACCTAGGCAGTTACAAATTCCTTGTCAACATAAAAACTATAGGCTATTGATAATTTTTATTTTTTATTAAGTATAGAAATACTGTTTTCGTAATAGTAAAATTTTACTGGTGTAATAATTCTTCTAGTCATTAAATTTACATTCACAGTTTTATAAAAAAAAATACAGTAACATTCAAAATTAGTAAAAATTCCGAGTAAATATTCTGTTAATTGTTTAGAATTCATAGATGATTCACTGAAAATCAAAATTATCATTATCGTGTATACGGCGACTATTTTTTGCGTGCCATTTGTGCGACGTATCCGCGCAGTGCGACACGGTTCTTACGTGAAGCGGAAAATAACTTAACCCGTTCACTTTAATCTTGTAGACTTTAAATACCGGTGCTGTTTATTTTACTGTGTCGATTTGATTGATATGAAACGTTTTGTGTCACGAACGGGCAAGATGTGGGATGAACTTCCTCCTGAGGTATTCTTGGAGCGCTATAATATGGGGCTCATCAAAAAAGGTGCAAAAAGAGTTCTCCCCTCTTGCAAATATCTATAGACGATAGAAACTACTTTTTATCAGGAAGCCCGTCTGCCTTATCGTCATGTGAAATATAAAAAAAACATGAACGTTTAGTTTCAATTAAATAAAATATGTATTTGTATTGTAAAGCTTCGGGGATAATTAACTACAGTTACAATACTTTTTTACTTAACCAAATAATTCTGTCTACCAGTCCAGTTGGTCAATATGCGTGGTTCTCCAGTTATCGTACCAGTCTGACACGCAGAGGGTTTTAGGCTCGAACCGGGGCCTGGCAGACATCTAAATGATGATTTTATGATTCTGTTTTCGGTCCGGGTATTTTAACTTCGGTTACAAAGGCGAAATGTTTATTCCAAACCAATTTCGAAATACATATTACATTTGTGAATGTTAATTTAAAATGTTAAAATAAATGGAACAACGAAAAGATATATCACAGTAACCAAAACCGTTACAAGATTCCTGATAATAAAATATTCCTATCCACAATCTGACTCGAAACTTTATATCGTTAACAACCCTACTCTAGGGACAAAAAACCACAGCTTCCCAACCTTTGCGCCGAGCTCATTCATTGCATGGTGAAGTAAGCACGTCCATTGAGTGGCGAAGGTCAATTTCATTTGCGATTCTGTATTTGTACATGTATTACAGCACACCCGTGTCGAGCGGTGACCGCGCACGTGTGTGTGTATATTAAGGTGTATGCATGATATATTCAATACGCATTTTAAATTTTCCGTTACGTATTCTTTTATCAAGTTTTTACTATCAATTTATGGAAAAATAATGCGTCATAGCGCGTTTCATCACGTGTCACCGTTTAGTCACAATTGTTTTGACAAATATTAACGTGTCTACCATGTTAAAAGCTCGCGTATTTATTTGCATGACATTACGCGGATACAGTCGTACAATCGTGAAGTTTCAATAGCTAAATGGGTGGGAATCTATTGTCTTATGAATCCATTCCGAGCATTGCGTGGGTTTTAGTGTTTTATCTTCTAATTAAAAAGAAATAGAGTAGTGCCGATAAAATATTTTTTAAGATTTTTCTATACATATAAGAATTAACCGATACTTGTTTCCTAGATTACGGTTTTCACAGATTTATGTGGCAGGCTATCTATTATCGATAATAGCGCTTAGTAATAATACGAGGATGATACGAAAGCCAGCGCAGTACGCGACCACTTAACGTAAACGCAATAAGTACGCGAGTTCTCAAATAATACGCGCGTGCGTGAGTATCCGGCCTTAAACGTTTGAGACGCGGAGGTTATTGACTTATTCTCTTCATTGTAATTTACAATTTATTCAAATGTCTCGTTTTGATAGATGAGCGTAGGATTTCGCAACGCGTCGCCACATACATACTCTTACATTATGTATGCGCGACGAGATCTGTAACAGCCGATCGCCAAACGATCGATTTTCTTATTGAACCAAATGTGATTTGTCTAAGCTAAGATTTACTTGTTTTTTTAATTTAATTATAGCATATGTTTTCTCAGCCGCGATGTGTCCGTTGCATTCTTTATTTCGAACGTTTTTGTTCATTTTCTTTAAAGCACTTTGTCTTTGTGTGACAAATGGCAGTTTTGTGGAATTATTATGTTCACAATTACTTGTACCACGCTAGAAATATGAGGTATATTTTAAGAAAAGCATCAACTGATGCAGCCCTGTTGAGAGGTACTCAGGTTAACAATCATCTCCGCGGATTCTGCGTAAGATGACGATCAAAGATATACTAATCACTCTACAAAGTAGACCTGTAATTAACGCGGAAAATTGCTCACGCCTCCTCACCTTCACTAGACCGCACGTCGCCTGCAGTCTCGCTGGACGTGACGTCATTGCGATGACATGACACAATGATGCGGACGCGAATGACGTGAAGGTTCAATGACATCAGAATCATGGTCGACCAATCGCGAGAGATAGAATTATCACTCCTTATCGCGAGTGACAGAATGCTTTAGGAAATGATCGACCAATAGCGCTACGTTGTTTGTATTGTGACGTAATGCATAGGTGTGAAGGTGCTTCAAGCGATGACGCGTGCTTATTGTAAGAATGTTTGTTATAACGAAACCACAAATTAGAGACAAATAAATGAGACTCAATTTAATTAGTGACAACTGACTGACTTATATATTTTTATTTCCTAATTTCCTCATTATTGTTAAGCGGTACAACGCAAGTTTACTCTGTTCAGAGGCATTCTTTTATATCATGCCTATTTTTGTCGCAAATCGGTGGTATTCATCCGCATTTACCGTGCCACGTCACAAAAAAGTAATACCAGTACACGTCACAAAAAAGTAATAAATAAACCCGTATTTTCTCTAATTTCCGGAAAAAGTTAAATCTCTCTCAGACTTTCAATCTTTATCTTTCAAAGACTGCTTACAATAGTTTCGAAAATGTGCAACTAGTTTTCCAAAAATAAACCCGTAGGCTTCAGTGCACTCGGGTTATATTTTACTAGGACTTATAACGTTTCATTTAGACTCTTCAAAATGCGACGCATCAATCAATCAATGTCCGAAACACTTAAACAGTGACAACATCAAAATGACGTCAAATAGACTGAAACCTCTTTTTTATAACAAACATGTTGTAAATAAACTCTAAAAATAATTCCACAAGTCCAGCTCTAAAATTTTAATATTACATCTGAATATTATAGTGAAATGCCTTATTCGGTCAAGTTATTCAAGAACAGTTCAAAACAATAGACAGAAGTGACACAGAACTTGATACGAATCTTCGAATCGCCCGACTTATTCTGCCTTCATACATAAACCCGCCTAACTATAATATCCACGGTACTATCAGCATATTCAACGCGTTTTTGTTTATTTTAGTTAATCTTCTATTTTCGTTAAAATTTAAATTAACAAACTATTATAATAATTCTTGTCTTTCTGCCGGATAGTTCATTTTTTTTACAATATTGATTAAGAGTTGCAAAGGTTATACAGTGAAAGAAATGATACAAAGCATATTAAACAAAAGTATAGAATAATTACGTGCCAGTGAACGGCGTATTTTTAAAGTAAAATTATTTTCAGGGTTCTGTATTCAAAGGATAAAAATGTGAACCTACTTTTATTACTACCCGTCCACTTTTAGTCTCTGTTTAAACCGTAATAGACGCCCGATTTTTTATAAGAGGTAAATTATCGCAAATTTATGCATAGCTCTTTCAATTATGCCCTATCACTAGACATACGCACGGCCTCAGTACTGATAGAGGCTTGGAATATCTACACTTAAGATCGTAAAAATTAATTTGTTATTTTATTAGATAACGTGGTTGTAAAAACATTTATTTTATTAGTTTACTATGCTGACGCTACCTGCAGACCGGCGAGCAGTAATTTGATATAATAATGTTGCTTATAATAATTACGGAGCTAATTCCGATTCGGTGCTCGAAACAAATATTGAGGCAGACAAGTATTTATTTTGTACCAATGTATTCGGATATTGTAAACATTTGTAGTGTGTGTGTTCGTACGTACGTTTCCGTGTTTTGTGTAAATGTGGAGAATTTTGAAAAAAACTTAGGTAATCTATTTTTAATATAAAGTGAGGAAACAATATACGTAAGTATTCGTGTTTATTCAGATTCGTGTTCATGCAGTGCATAATTAGAATAATTTATAAGAATTATATTGCGAAGTTACGAAACTAACAAATCGCAACATCTTTATAATTTGTAATTACTGTGTTATGAAATATAGGTATTGTCGTAATTTATAACAAATATTTTAAATTTTTAATATGTTAAGACAGGAACATGTCATTAAAATTCATCGTTATTGCAACCGTAGTCTGGTTTAAATATTCGATCTGGTAACGGTGGCACATATGAATATGCGAGGTATTCCATGTAGCCCTTTTGACAGTTGTTGCATTTTACTTGAGCGGCCATATTACCGCGTAAAATACTAATGTGACTCTTAACTTACTCTCAATATTAAAATTAATTGGTCATACTCATAGTAAACACACACATTAATGTTGCTGCACAATATAGAACATCAGTAACTAATAATAACCCGCTATCCTACCATAAACCCACTTACATAAATATTTACTATACATATGCAATAATAATATTATTTATCATTGTTTCTGAAACAATAGATCGTATCATTTGAATAATTTTATCTGATACAAGTGTTCGCAGTTACCGCGCGGGAGTACAGTCGAATACACAAACCTAATTTAAACAAATTTGCACGGTATTAGTGTAATCGGTTTAAACTATTGTCTATGTAATGTATTACTGTGTAAATAGAGACGTATTTTATTTCGTCACATATATTTCTGAATACTAATACAGAGTAGGTATATAGGTATATATATGACACATAAATATGATAGTATAAGTATTATCAATCAACTTTTTTTCACATATTAAGAAATGTGCGTTATTAAAATATGTATTTTGTTTAAGCTCAAGCTTATTTCTCTACAATTAAATGCAATTTTGTCTTCATTTTGAGTAACGGGTAAATAAAGTTGCAGTTTATTTCTATTTAGTTACAAATGAAGCCGGGCGCGTAATACAGGCTGTTACAACAACGTGCTACTGAACACTTTTCCTACCGACTGCCCACATACAGACAATGTAAGTTCCAGAGTTGTCCCCGCACTAGTCGCTGGAGATTGGACTTAAAGCTCGCGACTTTAAAGTTTGTTTTAGATTCGAATAGAGGTTTTCATAAGCGTTATCACGTCCATTATACTCAACATCTTGCCACTTTTAAGAGTGTTCCCGCGCAATGGATTAGAAGCAGCCCAGTGTATGCGTAGAATACCGGCCTTGAGAGATCTACTTGTATTTCATTATGTCAAAATCTAGGCGTGTAATAAAATCGTAAAGTGTCTGCGCGTGGGAGTGAATTGTTTGCGAGTTTATGATCTTACGGCAAACTGACTTATTCTTGTAATATCTGCATTGGAGGTTATTCACAATTCACAGGAGAGAGCAGATTATACTGATTGCAAATAGGACAATGTCTGTAAAAATGAAGTTCATGTCTGTAATTTCAAAATATAGATATTTTCTAAGCTCATGTGATGTTATTCTCATTGAAAACAAATCTTTTGAAAATCTGTTCATGATAACTATTAAATCATTTGGCTGTAACTTTCATGAAAAACTATATACATGTATAGTAACTGGACTACACTTATTTTACAAATATATAGGGTTAGAGGTAACAAGTATTATGTGAAATTCATTTCAGGTAACTACATGTGTGACCATGTTCTTAATTTGTATTAGTAGTTATATATTTAATGTTTATACGTAAAAAAGCTAGGTTTATGAGAATTTATAATAGCAAAGCAATTAGAGAAGCACTTGATTTTATATGAAATTGATTTGGTAATCGGTACATTACAATTTGGTTATAAGTCGTGTAGTAAGTAAAGACAGGCGTCAATTTATCGAAATTATTTAACACGGGGCCAAATACGTTTATTTTTCCAATCAAATATTACCCTTTGTTAATAAAAATAAACGACACTTTGTATCATCGTCAACCCATTACTGTCCCACTGCTGGGCACGGGTCTCCTCTCAGAGTGAGAGGGGTTAGGCCATAGTCCACCGCGCTGGCCAAGTGCGAATTGGTAGACTTCACACACTTTTTGAGAACTTTTTTTTTCAAAGAACTCAAGTGTGCAGGTTTCCTCACGATGTTTTCCTTCACCGTTATAGCAAGTGATAATTAATTTATAATACGCACTTAACTTCGAAAAATCAGAGGTACGTGCCTGGGGTTTGAACCTCGGACCCCGCGTCTGAGAGACCGCGATTCAACCACTAGGCTTTCACTGCTAGTGCTACTGCTAGACACTTTGTATGACTAGATGATTTTATCTTCTCATGTTAATATGGTGTAATGTTAAGTACATAACGTTAAGTGTTTAATGCTAATAGGGTAAGAACAAAAAAAATCGCACGTTTACCGGAAAAGGACGTCCGTGACGGAAGGCTGAAGTGCACATGTGATAGCAAATACATACATAGTAACTATGCGTTTAACAAATTGCTATTATTTGCGTGTTTGAACCGTTACTTGCTTTCATTGAACCGTTTAACCTGATTTCTGTGTTCATTAACATTGTTAGTAAATTGTTCTGTTGCCATAAGTATTATTATGCTATTAACATGAGTTTTGCATCACAAGATTATGTTAAACAAAATCGAGTTATTGTAATTCGGTACGATAATTACACACAGCTTTGAATCTAGACAACAATCGAATGCTGTCCAAGTCTTTCCCACTATTTGATAAAACCAGTGGTTCTCAACATACACACGCACCTGTCACCATCGTAGAAGTCGCGAGACGATAATGCACTATTCACCTGCATATAACTTAATGCGATTACGCGACTGAAGTAACTTTGCAGAAGATTAGAAAAAAGTGTAGGAATTTCTATATAGGGATTAGTCTAACTTTTGGATTTTGCATGTTATAGTCGATTGTAATGTTTGTAGATTTTTGTTTCTTGATAAATAATGATAATTTTAGTATGGATACTAAGATTAAATACCTATTCTTTCATACTTTCTTCGAACAATAACATTTTGATGTGTGCTCGAGCCACATTTAGATATCTTTTACGAAAACGTCGCAAAAAAATTACTACCTATAGAGTGACTTGCAGTAAAATTGTAAGTATTACTGAAGTTATATATACTTATATAATTATATTTATACCTTCTTATTAATACCAGCGTATTGTTACCTGAGATTATGATTGTATTTATTGTTGTTTTATTTAACGTCCGAAATAAATGAGTAAAATAAGTTAGTAAATTTATCAGAGTCCTGCGGCATGTTTCTGGGGCATATTTATATGATACTGATTAATATAAAATGATTTGGTTCAACCAGCCGTAAAACTAAATGTGACCCACAAAAATTCATATTCATTTTATTGCATTGTGATTTGCCAAAAATAAATCATATGAATGACAAAACTTGTTTTAATGAAGACTAAGAAAATTTTTGCTAAATGTTTTTACAGTCTAAGGATATATGTTTGCGAATAAATCTTAAATAATTAAATGTAATTCATCAAGCCAAAACAAAATCACATAACAGATGAGTGTTGTGCAAAAAACACGTTGCGATGCGGTGGTCGTAGTAATGTAGGCACCTATTCCTTGCTGTCATGAATAACTGCTCCGTATATCAAAAAATGAACAAATAAATACTGCTTTACCGGCAAGATCTTAAATTATGTTGTAATTCTATACACACATTCTCATCCGCGTAAACACACACACGCATACATAGCCTCAAGTTCTCCTAACATTAACAGATTTCTGTACGTCAATATAACTTTAGTTTTATTAATATTGTTTCAAGAAAATAATTTACAAAGTGCAACTTATTCATAGCATCTCACTTGCTATGAAAGTTATTAGGTAGGAAAAATTATTAATGTACTTTAAAATAATTATGTAATAAATAATTCCTGTTTTTTGTTAACGATGTTGATATTCGTATGTAGAGGTAATTGCGATGTCACAGATCATATTATTGCATAAAAATCCTCTTTGAACTTTAACTATTGTATATACCACTAAGTCGAATAATGAAAAATCGAGAACATAGTAATAGTAATCAGAGCGGGAGCAGGCGTGATTGTGATTTACGGCCGCTATATTTTATATGGTTAATAAAAAAGTTTAATACTATTATTATTGAACCACGGTTGACGGAGCGCCTTAATCTTCCGAGCGTGTTTGTTTTACAGACTCAGCATGTAAAACCGTTGAGTTATAACTCCCAGTTTGTAATTATAAAATAGTTTTCGTAGTTTCAAGGTGGGTTCAAGGGTTATTGGACAGTAGACTCGGGTAAACATCGCAGCTGCTATGTCGATGTTGTTGTTTACGTGAAGTACCTGTGTTCTGTAATTGCAAGCCCATTTTCTATTTATTTAATACGCGCGCGGCTCTTCACTTTATCAAGTTTTAAACAAACTAGACTTAAATATGTTTGAGGCATAGCAGTGTAGTCTATTTTACTCCATACTAACTCACATATCCGCTGCCTGTTCTGAGATCATGTATGATAAAGTAAGTTCCTATTTTGCTGTGGTATGTGCTTAAAGTTATGATTATCATAAATTCACACTTAATACAAATACGTTTGTCCCCATAGTAGGCAAACATCATTTATTTCTATTAAAAATTTATTGTATGTTTCCAGTATATACAAGGAGTGCTCGCTAGAAAGAGAATAACGATTAAAAACATTCGGCAGTGAGTTATGTTAATAAAAATGAACTATTCTGTCAAATACAACATACGACCTCTGGTAGTACGTAAAAGTTTACATAAAATTACATATATCACGTCTAATGTTCAACTAGAAGAAGATATTTATGTTGTGTAAAATATTTGAACAACAACGACGTATTTTTTGTTTAATGTGGAGCAGAACAATACTTTTAATATTTAAATATGGAACAGTAGTGTTGCAAAAATAATAATAAAGAGCTTTTGGCAAATATAACGGGAGCTCCGTCGTGTAGTTTGCAGCAGATTTTAATTTATGTGTTGTAACTTTGGCAAACGATCTATAACATGCTTATACAACTATTTATGTCATATAATAAATTAGACATTTTATGCAACATAGACACAGCTCTATCTACTCAGTAGAAACAGTAGTATTTGCGATACGTAGGATATTAATAAAAATGCCAATCGATATGATTCGTATAAGTTTAGATACCGGTAGATAATAGGTCGAAATGGACGCTATTGAAACCATGACCCTATATGTTACGATGGTGTTGTTTTGATGTTATCTACTAAATGTGGGAAATAGATTTCTATATTCAAATTTAGAATGGTAATCTGCGAGGTGTGAAACAATGAAAAAGTTTTGTCAAATATATTTGGGCGGTCGCGGGTTGCGTAGTCGCGAGTTGATTATTTGATGTAACGTAATGTGCGGTGGCGGAGAGCGCATGCGCCGCGGCCGCACTGCGAACGTTCCGGACGCCGTTTTTATGTGTTTATGTATTCTAATTTTATTGTTTTCTTTATTTGCGTCCCACTTTTGTTTGGTTCGGAGCCCGGCATTGTTCGCCGTCGTAAACGCCGATTTAGATGATAAATAAAAAGTTGTAATAATAAAAATTTGCCGTATGAAAAATTTTATTTAGTGAACGTATTTTTCTCCCGCCCGCACCGTCGTCGGTTAATGTTTTGGTGTTTTCCCCGTACTGCGATCACAAAATAAATTATAGTTGTTTATACGCAGTTCTTCTGTCTCGGAATTGAAAATATGTAAAATATTGCTCAGTTTCGCTTTGTCCTACTTTTACTCATACATTTGCTAAATCTTTAAATAGTAACTGAATTTAATATGAGGTAACTAAATGTACTTGTATCTGAATACTGTAGAAAATTGCTGATGGTTATAAGACTTGTACAATTCATCATATTAGATCATAAAAATCTTAAACTCAAGGTGACTTAGAACAAAATGTACAATACTACCTACCCTTCACTATAATCAAAAAAATCTAATGTAATTATTTTTAATGCTACCAAATTCGACAATAAATCATTATTTAGATAAGCGGTTGCAACATATGCGCGTTAGGGTGGGTGCACACCGAAGACACGAAACGCAGATGCGTTCATATTTGTGTAATTCGGGCATGTGTGCATTGGTGTGCGTGTGTACCCATCTCGTAAATAAACCGCGCGTTGCAAGTCAGTGCGTCATCACCATGGAGATTATAATGGGAGAGGTTTATTGATGAAACAATCGCACCGATATAGGGTACGTACTTACCCTATAAGAAGTATATTTGCTATCAGATTTGTCGATCAGAGTCATTATTTACGTTAGTGGTAGAATTTTCCGTCGTTTCATTGCGGGGATCGATCTCTTTACTATTTTATTTTAATAATTAAATGAAACCAGGTGCAAGTATAATGAATTGTACTTTAAGATCTGTAAAATTGAGTAGTCCTTAGAAGCAACTACATCTCTTGAATCTTAGGTTTGACTTTTGTCTCGTAGGGTCAATATTTATGTCTGCAATATTTTTAAAAACACTACTTAAGTCAAATTTAGTAAACACTGTTTGTCGCTAATGAATATTTGTCATTGTGCCCGCTGAGAGAATTATATTACATTAATTAGTACAAGATAGTAATTGTACTAAATGCAAGAATACAATACGTCAGATCTGGCGCCGATGACCAGGTATAGTGTCTAGTGAGCCGCAGGCCGCAGCCGCAGGCCGCAATTGTAGACCGCAGTTTGGAAGTTCAATGGTTTTATTCTAATTGTTATCGGCCGCGGGAAAACAGCTTGTTTCGTACAAACTTTAAGCTTCATTGACATTAATTATACGTTCCCTGTATCGCCAGAATACTGCTGTAACGTTAGGGAGTTCGACTTTTGGGTTAGGGTTGGCATTGGTCGATGAGGTAGTAGTAAAAAACATTACGTGTTAACAATATCAACTACTTGTGGTTTTCAATCTTGCAAGCGCATACATTATGCTCACATTAGAAAAAAAATACTCAATACTTTAAATATGATTATAATGATAAAGTGTCATACATACCTTCCCAATTCCATAACGTTCCTTACCAATCCGCATTTGGTCAGTTCAATAAGAAACAGAATAGGACATTAATGGGTTGTTGATGAAATAATAGGCAGATAGATTGAGTTGCCCTTTATAGCGCACATGCTCAATTGAAAAATGATCCATTTTTGACGTCTCACTTGTTCGACAACACGATACGTGGTTATAAATATCTATGCGGCAACCCTACTAAGGCATGTAATTTTAAGCAGGGTGAGCTTTAAGCGCACGCCGCAACGGCGCGAGTATCGGGATCGGTACGAAACCTGTTTTTATTGTGAATTAATATTAATAATGAATACTTCAAACGGGCGCGATTGTGAGTTGTATAGTTGTAATTAAGTACGATTATAGCGGCATTGGCAATTACCTACAAAGTTTGCCCGATGGTATTTTGTATTCCGTTTCCGTTCGGTCTACTTCGTCTCCTCTCGGCTGCCTTCGGACGTCATTGGTGTTTTTTCGATTTTTTGGTCGAATAAATGTATCTACAGAAAGTTTTCTATAAAAATTTATTCCAATATAATTATGATCGCATTTAGTTGCATATTTTTTAATAACTTGGGCATAGGTGGTAAAATACTCCGTGGTTCAAGTGACACCACTCTTTTGCTTATACCAATGTTACAAAAGAATAGCGCCGAAGGAATTCTGCAACGCATGTGAGATAAATTTCAAACAAGACTCCCGTGCTAATTGGACTGGGTGGCACGTGCCCGTGGGCGGCAGTAACCACGTAAAAAGTTTATTCGGTTAACTTCGTTAATTTACGGTCGCAATCGACCGATATTTTAATTTTCGCCACTTAAAGACTTAGCTGCAGAGGGATGGTGTCAATAAGCGCTTACAAATTAAGTGATGAATCCCTTTTCTAGTTCAAGGGGTTCCATAACTGGCCTAACCTGAAGCTTTAAAGATTATTGTAATTGAAATACCGAAGGATGTGTTTTTTGTAATTTTTATCGTAAATTTTATTTTCGGTTCATGTCTGAAATTGAATCTATATTAATATTATTTAATACTATTATTAACATATTAAAGTTATTCCATTGTGCAAAGATTATATATATAGGTATATAGCTTATGAACTATATGATTATAAATACATCCTAAAGAAATAATTGAAATAAACAGAAAATAAAAACGTATGCTAAAAACTTACTTAAACTTTTCTTGATTCAATGCCAGGTGCTTAACAAATATAATTGCCCCCGAATATAAATTTGAAATGAAACGCAATTCTTGAAAATATTCGATTATTTAACTTGCATAACCAGTTGGTGTAATATGTGAGGCCCATTCGCTAAAGGTAGGGAATCTTAAGAAAACAGTTGCAGGATGGCAAAGTAACTTACTACTTGTACTGTGGATATCTAACGAGGTGTAATTTATGTTGCCGACAGTGCCTGTTTATCAACAACGCCTAAAATAGGGCTCTCCGAGTCTCCGCTCGCCGTCACAAAAAACCAGCACCGTAAAATATGGCAACCGCTAAGTAGTAACGCAAAGTGCCTTACGTTTCAATTATTGAACCGAAGCTTTGACTAAATGACCAATTAGCAGTTTTTGTGTCTGGTTCCTGTTTGGACGACACTTTCGCTAACGTCCCATACAAGTTCAATATTAACGGTTGTTTGCTCCGTAAATATTTTTAAGCAAATGCCATTTTGAAATTGTTAGCAGTAACGCTAATTCGCTGTTATAGATTGCTTTTGAAATGTAAAGACATATTGACATGAAAGCTCAATTCTTACCAAGTCTCTTTATGACCTTTAAAGGTTATACTTCAATATGTCTCGTTTCTTGCATTTGTGCCAGGCGGCTAACATAATTTAGACGGATAGGCATTTAACAACAAGAACAACCATTACAGTATGTTGCTACATTTCTTTTTCAATACCGTTTCGATTATAAAATCACGAACTTTCGTACATTAGCCGAGTTATACATCAATATAATAAATGTAAATTAGGGTGGCAGATAATAGAAGTCAGGGAAATCGTTTCCGTATGCGTTGGGAGTTCGTCCCTGTAAGTTCGCACGCAGAACTCGCCCGGTCGATGCGGGCCACATTTTACGTTCTATTTCCGAAGAAACACGAAACCGACACGAGCAACAGCTATAATAAATTTCTTGTCTTATAAAAATAAAAGTTTTCTTTTTGCCAGCGCAGCGCGGGGCGGCCGCCACAGACTGGACGAGACGGTAGGATAAATGATCCTGACGGTAATTTTTCAGCAAAAAGTATAGGATGGGTATGTCCTAACATTTTTAACGGTAAAAATCCAAAGGCCTAATGAACTAAGCTACAATAAATCACATGCTAAGAGCGAATACGAGTAAACCTCGAATAAACTTCGAATGTGATGATGCAACAGCAAAGTTTGATCTTCGCCAAAATTGAATCTTGTTCGACTTGATTGAGTCTGTCCTTACAATTCAATAACAGTTTGTGTATAGCGTTTGAGTGCCTTATTCCTCATCGTAATCGATGTGTGCCTTAAATTTTGAGTTTATATACGCATTTGTCAATTGCAATTATAGTTTTAATTTACTCATATTCAATACTATTACAAATTTATGTGACATTCGATCTTTAAAGTTTTGCGTCTATGCTGCGTATAATTTCTGCTGTTGCTTCAGTCTGTCTTATTCTTCGCACTGATCTGTCATTCAACAAGAATTGGTTTATTTTAATTAGGTTTTAATAAAGTTTTAATACACAGTACGTTAGGTTGTCAAATGGTTTAGGATGACAATCTTCACTCAGTCACAGTTGGACCTACTGTTAGTAGCTACACTGCGTCGGGGTGGCGCGGAGGGTAGGCCCGAGTTGTGAATTGGCCGCGCAGCCCTCTCGGCATTATCGTGATTCATGCCGCTTATAATTTTATATTATGTTAAAACGGGGGGACGGGTGATATTAAAAATACAAGGGCCCGCCGAGCACTTTGCACCGTCTGCGTGGTAACCAAGTTTGTTTGGCGCCCAAACTACGAGTATCGATCCGGTGCGGACGGTCTCAACGAGATGTAAACGATAAACGATAAATTAATTCGAGATATTTTCGTGGATTTCTGATACCTAATTGGTGTATAAATATCAAACAGTACGTACGTATTTTTCTTAACTTTCAAGTTGAGGTGGATAAATTAATAGAACATTTAACGAGGCCTACACAAAATACTGTTCACTTTAGAAATATTAAGCGGTTGCATGAAAATTGATCATCCTTAATATACTGGAGCGAAAATTAAACGCTTCGTTAAGTACTTCCTAAAACTTCCAAAGAATCATTTATAAGAATTTTAAGTACCTTGTTATTAAAACAGGTACTTTAAATCATTTTCGAAACAACCCACCATATCAAAACCTGAATTAGCCCACACCAGACCCCTGGTTCCGATCTAAGGCATGCATCTATTCAAAGCCATGCGCGTCAAAGAAAATAATTATCGATTCTTTTATCGATGAAAGAAATAAAATAGAAAGGAAAACTCTACGCTTGAAAATTCTCGCAATATTCCAAAAGTGTATAAATCCTGGTCTCCCTTATTTTTATTTTTTGTATAAAATTAAAGTAGAAAACGTTTACAAGTCCAGCTGGTGGCGAGTATTCATACTCGTCCATGGATATTTGTAAACAACTCCATATAAGATTAAATATAGTATACGTAAATGTACTCCATGACCACTATTGGGACTGTAATGGGTCGTTTGTCATGATGATCATTACAGTATAAATTTATTATATGCCATACCCAAGTATCATTACCTACTACTCAGTCAGGTTACATGTATTTTATATTATTCAAATGTCCGTAAACGGTTTCGGTTATTTGCATATCGCGTAACTTGTAAGATTTACTAAATTAGATAAGAAATCTGATAAATCCTTTTTGTGGCAAAATATTAGTTTACCTCGAGTAACAACAGTTGGAATAAATTTCAATACATTATTGTGGTTATAACTGAACTATTGTTGAAGTTAAAGAAATGTAACTGTATTTTATTTTTGCAAGTAAATTGTATATTGTGAGATTACATATAGATAAACATAGGTAGATACTGTTTTTATAAATAATATATATTTTACGTGAAAGAGCGCATAGCGTAGAGGATGCTTATAAACTTTCAAATTTACCTGACCTAACTAGCTAAGTAACAATTCCAATCTCTAACCCATGGTCCCGGATTCAATCTCCGGCAAAGCAAACGCGTGTAATAAAATAATATTTCTATTTTGTTCATGTACGCACCTAGTCGTATTTGTGTCTGGAACACACATAGGGCTAGTATGACTAGTTGACACATTGGCAACTTTATGTAGGTTTATAGTTAACTTGAAAGCATTAAACAAATACTCCGATACCAATATAGGCGTTTAGATTTACCGTCGCTAGAATGCAGCTTAACGCATATCCAGTATATCAAACCAAAATATTACTTCCATATAAACACGCCAGCAGAAGGACTGGTGTCAAGTAATCAAACCTTATTCAGCGAAACAACTAATTAAGAGAGGCCTGGTAAATAATATTAAACGGGCGTAATATGTAAGTATGTGCGTTAGTTTTTAATGTTGATGTGTTTATATGGAATAGTGTAGAAGAACTGCTCTTTTATATGTAATGCGAATGCGTAAAAGGCCACGTTTATTAGCCTATAAGCGGTGCCGATACCGTCTTTGATTGTTACTTTGTCAGTACAATGTTGGTATGTCCTTTAATTAATTCCTTCGTACCAAATGTTTTTATTGACGTATTCGTACTGTTATTGCTTGGCATGTGAAATTGTCAATATCAGGTTTTGTCGGGCTTTTTTTGTTGGTTTTCGTCTGCGTTCATAAGTTCAATAACATAACTAAGTAGGAAACGTAAAGCAATAAGCGCGGTAATATAATAACGTTTATGTAACGAGTATTATGTATGAAGTGGCATGACGCGGTAATTTACTAATAATTATGATGAAGCGGTCTAGTGGTGGAAATCCGCGTGGTGCTCGTAGGCCGAGGTTCGAGTCCCGGGCATGCACGTCAGGCTTTTAGAACTTAAGTGCATATTACAATTAGTTATTGCCTGCTCTAACGGTATTGACTTTAATAGTGAAAAAACATTTGTGAGAAAAACAGCACGCTAGACCGTTTTCGATAAAGCTCTCAAAGTTTTGCTAACCCAACTAATTTGTAAATCCTGCTTGTCTTTTTATAAAATCCAAGTAGCAAACGAGCACGCAGTTCACCTGATTGTAAGTGGTGACTGCCGCCCATGGACATCAGCCGGCGTCCACATCTAGCTGGCATTCAACCTTCCATTCAAGGACGCCGATGAACCGCTATATGTATGATAATTTTTTTTAATACTATAATAACATGACTACATGTGTATTTTGTATACATTTTCCGGTTCCATCGCGTGGTTATGGCCTTATCTAAGTAATGTGTCTGAAACATTAGTATCATTGTTGCTAATGTATGTAAATCGTAACATTTCATATTGATACTGTGTAGTAACATAACGCGATTGAAAATTTAGCTCCAATCTACAGCAACTACGTTACATAAATCTGTTTACCTGCTAATATTTATTTTGTCATATCGCGTATATATTTTTTTTTGGTGTTCTTGTTCAAGGTACTTTATGTTAATTTTTATACCAAAATGAAGTATTTATGCCTCTTACGTTTTGCTTTTGAACAAGATTCTTAAATGGCAAACGACTTAAACTGAACCAAACGGTAGGTTCACCAGATGAAGCGATTGTTTAAGATAAATGACATAATTGATTACTGCCACTATTAAAGTAATTATAACATCAAAAATGATTTCTAATAATCTTATTAATTAGAAAGAGCGTGCCTGAGAATCGAACCTCGGACCATCTTGGAAAATGCATACCTCTACGTTGCCACCGCTCACAGCACTTGCATAATGAGGTTAATATAATGTTCGAAGACGACAAAAGACTAGACGCAATACATTACGAACCGGCCATGTGATTACGTACGTCTATCATGCGTTTCATTACTGTTCTTTCCGCGGGCCGAGGACTCGTCCTATACACGGCTATACGCGAGTAGCTACAAATATGCAACTATTTATTTTATGTAAAGGCAATAAATTCGCTTTGTTGACTTCTCGTAATTGAGTTTGCGTGGGTTGGGTATATTTGTTTTTCCGTCAATTACATAACGTGATCGCCACATGTTCAAATTCAAGTACTATGTTAGAACGTCACTCTAGCTATTATTGTTTTAATATGACTATGTTCTCTCTTTAAACTGAAGAGTACACGTACGTAGTAAATTGATCATTATAAAAAATATATAGCAGCACAAGAAATAATGATCGCTTTTCGCCTATAGTTTCATGGCATACAAGGCGGTAGTTGGGGTGGAGGAACGTAGCACATGAAATGATAAACGGATATCGTGACATACGACAATGTGTAATTTAGTGAAATGTTTAGCTATGACATGTCGTAAGCTGACAGCCAGTGCATAATGCGTTATAGCGACAGTTGCACACCATAATTGTGGGGTCGTTTATAGTTCTCCGTACGCCAAAACAAAAAACGAAGCCCTTATAAGATCACTCGAGTCACTGTACGTACATCTGTCACAATTTTCTCCAAATCTACTAGATTGAGTAAGTGTAAATTTGTTACTAACATGCGTTTTAGCGACTCAAACACAATCGTGTAATGTAAGTAAAATCTTGAATATAAGGGTACCTTTCAAGGAGGTAAAATAGGCAATTGCGATAAAATCAAACTGCACGACGTGACATATCAAATTAAAGGTCATATCGTGAGAGTCTCGAATATATTATTTTTATAATAAGGTTTTTAGGGTATAGATAAAAATTGTCCATTTCCCCCTTCTTTCGGGGAAAAAACACAAAAGTAATTTTGTACTCAAAAGATTACAAAAAAACTTTTAAGAAGTCTATAGTTTTAAAATAAGTTTGCAAAATCTCGATATCATGCATTTGCATGAAATGTATGATATATATTTTTTTCTCTTCTAGTTTTGTTTTTTGTTTGTTTGGGATAAATTTTATTTTCACTGCTCGTTCGCCTTAAGGCAAGAGATCCATCACTTATCGTGCTAAATACTTACAGCTCGAATTTCCGTCAAATGGTAAATCAGTTAACGGCGCCATGCATGGCACTTGACCTGTTTATCAAAGTACCTAATAACTTATCAGGTTCGTCAATCGAATACTACATCAGATAGAATTTTAAGCTAAAACAGAAGACAATATCATATTTATGTTTCTTACTTAAATATAATGTTAATTAGTTTTAGCGAACGAAGACCGAGGTTGAGTTTGGATGACGAGCGATCCCGCTTATGGGTACACAGTGTCACAATGTTCTTGACGGCTTGTCAGCTGTATAGACGAGAGCGGGCTGTGCCTGATGAAACGAAATTCCAATTTGCGTGAGGGCAAGCGGGATGTACCGGCGTCGACAGCGACTACGGAAGCGTCCTTATTAAATAACCCAAAGTGGAGCCACTATTAAACCGCCCGCCGGACCGACACCCATCCCGTAACGTATATTTATATGCGATACGATTTCATTATTCTATTTGTGACTCGTTATTCCTATTGTCGCTTTTTCTATTTATTACCCGATACAATGTGTGATTATAATGTGGCTTATAACAAATGAGGTATGTGGGAGTCGGGCCGTTCCACACGGGCGGCTCGCTCCGCATGAATTTTTGTCTATAATTAAGGTAAGAG
This sequence comes from Spathilepia clonius, assembly GCA_018250295.1. Taxonomy (NCBI): domain Eukaryota; kingdom Metazoa; phylum Arthropoda; class Insecta; order Lepidoptera; family Hesperiidae; genus Spathilepia; species Spathilepia clonius. The sequence continues at coordinate 27,301 of DWRA01000024.1, forward strand.
TTACGACACTTTTTGTTGTTATTCTTCATTTTATAACATTTAATTGACGTTTTTATTCGATTTTATTCACAACACAAAATAACATCTACAAGATGTTGTTGCACGTGTTTAAATATTCAGTTGTGATAATTATTACGGTATAATATGATTAGCGTCTTAATGTGAATGCTAATGGAAGGAAAACCAACGCGAGGTTATAAATTATTTGTTTTCATTACAACGATAATTGTTTGTTATGAAGAAAAACTGTATTCGTTAAATTACCGAAGCAAAATTAGGTGCGCATTGTAAATCAAATACATTGAAAATTATTCGATTACCGATACAAACATCGTTTTATTAGCCTGTCAATATAAGTAATGTTTCAATATCATGCTACGTACGTTTCGGTATCTTACTAATGTTTGCATCTTTATGATGTAAATCAAAAACTATGTAGTGTAGTTCGATCACATCTCTGTAATAATGGACGTCCTTAGAAACAAGACGAACGTTATTTTATAAAGTTGTAAGTGCCCATTCATGTACAAATAACCATAAACCTTCTTTCATTGCGGTGAAAGAACGTAATAGCTTGTAATTCGGTTGAACTTTTAAATAAGTCGCCGATTGCGCGTATCATTGTAAGATCGCAAATTTTATAATAGAAACATAAGAATCTAGAGCTTAACGTTAGTGGCTCACGGTTTACTTTGGAAAGTAGCTAGACCGTTGAGAATAACTCCCCATTGTCATTTATTACAGTCGGGGCTAAGGAAACTGTTTAATATAAGGTTATGTCTAGTACCTACAATGCAATCAATTAAAATAGTGTCTGGTAATTCTTAAGTGTGTTAACCTCTGTTCATTTTTGTAGCCAGTTTTATAGAGCATTGATTACCTTTAAAATTACTATATATTAAATATTATACTAGAATTTAACTTTCTCGTTACGAAGCGATATACCAGCTGTCAAAGTAAATTTTTCGTAAAAGCTGTCAAAATAAAATTTTCTTAAAATCGTACACGGTTTTGCTGTCAAATATAGTTTATTTTTATCGTTTATTTGTACTAGGATACCAAAATATTGGAATATTCGCAGAAAATTACGGATTTCATGCAGAGTAGGTCTCTAGCAGCGCTAGCGCAGTTAAAAAATGTAATAAGACATAAATATAACCGAATTATTACACCTTCTAAATCAGAACAGACTATCTTATCAGATTATCTTAATATATATATTTGTTATAAGTATCGTATCCTACTGACAAATGCATTGAGTGAAAAACGTTTTGTTGATATTAAAAACAGATACCTCAATTTTATTTATTTGTATAGATTTTAATTATTTTTAGTTGCAGACTCACACCTACAAATGACAGTTTAATATTTAAATTGAATATGTTTTCCGCTTTGGATTCTAATATTTAATGATACTGAAAATTCGTGAAAATACATATGATTCCACTGATCGATGTGAAATATATGTTTCGATGTTCATATATAAATTTATCGATGATAGGTTCAAATGGTTAAGTGGTAGCATAATCAATCCGATTATTGATAAATTGGTTCTATTGAATTGACGTAATGAACCTAGCATGATAGATAGGTCTAAAGGTATCATGTCATTCTAGTTTTTTTTACACGTGAGTTATTTAAAACACAAAGAATAGTCTGTAACTTTGCAGTATTTTTTATTTATTTTCGAATGTACTTAAGATTTTAATGCTAAACGAATTTGTATTGTTATTCGATTAACATTATATAACAATTTATTCCAACGTTACGCAAAATAAAATACTTTGCGTTGTTATTAATTATTGTTATTTCTTTTACCTCTTTCTTTAATTTTTTTTTATAGCATTCTTCAAACTGCGGTTATTCAGAATCCAATTTCCCTGTGTCTAGAGGTCAGTAATTCAACAGGTTGCTATCGGTTATAGACGCGTGGATATTTCACATGAATATATATTTCAATTAGAATCAGAATTCAAAGCATTCAAGCAACTTTCGGTATCCGATGCTGAATGCCAACCTGCATTGATTTCATACATTCATCTTGTAGACGCCCGTTGTCAGAAAATATTTTTACTGGCTTTAGAAAACACTGCTATATACTAATTTATAAGTAGGGTTCCTAAAAGTATTTGAAGTTAAAAATTCTAACTTGACTAAATTCTTATATAAATCACTCAACAAAATCTTGCATGCATATAATCATATGAGGCGTTGGATCCGCGCAACGCCCTTGACTTTGAATTGGTTCTTATTGACTTTGATATGCTTGTGATTGCGTCGACGTATTTATATGTGCACCTTGGTGATGCCCTGTTTATTGTTCAATGTAAACAAATGATTCGAAGTTTAGATCGACCTTGTAATGTTCTTATTGTTTATTATAAAACCATGCGTCTATCTAAAAACCTTTATTATTGAGTGACCGGTGAAAAGTCGTGTGTTCATTTTTTACGTTGAGTTAGAGGTTTGAATTCTTACGAGACGCGGGTTAAACGAAGTTGTAAACGTTTTACTAACTAACGGTCACTTTTTGTAACGGCGAAAGAATACATTGTGAGGTTCTCCACCTGATGGTAAATGGCTACTGCCGCTTATAGACATCTGTAATTAACCCCAGATAAGATTAGAGTCCTATCTGAGGTATATGCGTTGCTACCTCTCAGGACTAATTTGGAAAAACTTGGATACGTATGTCTCCCTATCTACATCCTTTAAACGAGATTACAATAGTGCCTAGTAGTTAACATACCTGTTATTTTGTATAAATAGGTGTGGCAGCGGTGCCGCCGGATTCATACCAGTTTAAAACGCCTTAAAAGCCCAAGCTATGATATTTACAATTATTTATTCAGAATATCATAAGGAAATTAAAGTGAATGAGGTGCTTTATTAGATTCGAAGCAACGGCGAATTGAAAGCAATCCGTGTCCACCAACTCCGACCGCGGTCGTTGCAAACGCTAAAATATTTGTAAGGATAAATTAGAAATTTACGTTTCTACAATAGAGGTAGAACTGTTTGCGGTTCGACTGAGGTGGCACTTCCACCACACCTAATTCTGCCTTATTAAACTGGCTTGTTTCAACGTATCGCTATAAGTATCTAATATTATTTTTCTGACTGTGTGGTTCTTGCTGATGCTATCGGAATTGACTGCACTATGCACTAAATTTATTATAGATATTAAAAATAATTTATTGTTTCCATTAAAAGGAAATAAAAAATGATTCAGTTCTAATTTATCATAAAAAAAAATTGTAGCAAAAATATGCTAGAATTATAAAATACCTAGCTTATTTACGTTTCATTGAATTACTGGAAGTGTAGCTCGACAAACTAGCTCTCGGTCGCAATTCAATTATTTATTGCCTCGCCGGTTGTTTTAGTTGAAATGCGGGAAAATTACAGTTTGGCCCCGCTAATCGGATTAACTTGCATCCCGATGTCTGACGTCAGTATCGGCTTCGAGGTTGCTTCAGTAATTAAGTATTCCGTAGTTACGTTTTATTGTAGAAAAGAAAATAAAAGCTACCGCATCACTTAGATTTTAAAAAAATAAGTGATACTACTCTATTTATTTTTCAAAATTCTGAGTATTAAGATTTGAATATTATGTTCTGTGTCAAATCGTTTTTTACTTTTTAATATGTATTAAGATATAATGACTGATAAACAGAAGCCGATGAATGAAATGTTTATAAAATGGCTGCTAATGTGGAGCAAATTATTGGATGGCATAAAAGCTTACATGGATTGGACAACAGAATTTTAAAAAGTCAAGTATATTTGAATTCATTGAATAAAAAATTATATGACATTAAAATTGAGCAGGACCTACCGAGGGAGTGAGTGCGGAACACTGTTAGCGCTTACCCATCTCTGACTTGTTTTTTTAGAATATTCAATTAACTTTTGTGCCTAGTTACATTCACGTTTTGTGGGATTTGTAGCTATAAGAGGTATTTGGTGTACGAAGGATTATGACATGTGGGGTTTTTTTACTGTCTGAAATTCTTAACAAAGTGTGATTATTGATTAACTTTCAAAAGACAGATTTATGCAAGTTATTTATTAAGCAATAAATACATTTATTTGTGTTTATTTAAATAATTAAATGGACACAAATAATTGACGACCTACTGTTTCGCATTATGTTTTTTCAATATAATGACATTATTTTGACATTTTAAATTATATATATTGAATTTCATGATATGGACGCCTTTATTAACCTTCTTTACTTTAATTAGTAGGTATTGTCATTAGCAATATCTACAAAAAAAGTATTAACTTATTCACAGCTTTACATTATTTTATGAGTTGTATTTTAATCATTTTCAAAATCATAATCCAACTCTGACACAGATGTGTGTAGATACATCATTTTATGAAGATTACTTAATAATTAGTTAAAATGCAGGAAATATACAGACATAAAATATAAAAACACTAATAGGCAAGTAAATTAACAAGAATTATGCTATCAAAATATAAGTAATTAATTTACGACTGTTAATCAGCGGCTGGCGTAATGTAGGGGCTCATCGCTTAATTTATTTTACGATCGCATAGTTCCATCGTTGTCTGATGAGAAATTTTAAACACGAAATTGTTTTTGAATTTTCTCTTTATTAGTTCCGAAAGTTCGTCCGCTCCAACTTTGTAAATAATACTCAAGTTCTCATTGCGATACTGCAATTTCAATTTTAAATTTATCCGATTTACTACACTGATATTATAAAGACTGCGCTATAGACGTGATTGCTCATGTTTTCTAATAAATATTTATCTTAGCACTATACTGGGTTATTACTTTTACCGTCATAACTTCCAGGCTTTCTGTATACCTACGTAGAAATAATATTTTTATTTAATCGTGTATATGCCGGATAACTTACTTATGAGGCTATCGGAGTCTTTATAAGTGAACCTATAATCGACTTCAGATAGGCCTCCTGTTTTATTTTGGGGTTTGGGTCCTTATTCTAAGCATTATGATATCATTTTGCAACACATAAATCAAACTAAATAAATTAGACACTGGCAATAATGTAGTAGAAATTACAATCGATACATTACGTCGGGATCATACATACGTAGGTTCAAATCCCACGATCACACACTTTTGATTTTTGGATGCTATGTGAGTTTTAGAATCAATTATCAATTTGACACATAAGCAAAACCTAGTCAGAAAGAAACTTAATGCCTAAGTATTATGTATAAATACTCTTCAAAGATGTGTAAAGTCTACTGTGTGAATACTCCGTACTTGAGTAGTGCGGTACACTGTAGTCCAAGCTCTGTTACTGGGAAAAGACTTACGTCCAGCTTTGTTAAGTATCGAATCAAAGTTCAGTAATTCGATACAATTAACACAATTGTTGAAATAATTCATGTACATCGCTTAAAGGGCTGATTGAAATGCAACCCTAATTCGTATTTCAAATACTGAACCACAGAGACGGGTATTTGGCTTTTAGGCACCGAACTAGCGACCGTAGGGCATCGAGTAATAGCGGACAGTAACTAACGTTTGTTTATGATTTAACTTTGCATTGATAGCTTTGTAAAACAATACACGTTATATTAGTTTGAACTACGTTACCACGTTATTCGAAAACATTTAAAGAATAAATCAATACGTTTGTCGGTTTGTTCGAATCTATATCTAATGTTTTAATTATTAAATTTAGAGACAAAGTAGGCATCCTACCTCATAGACATTTGCAATAGGAGAAGCCAATGCATCGCCGACTTTAAAGGCGAGCTCTTTTTGCTTTTTTTGTGATACTGTGTTCCAGGAATACCTCAGGAGGAAGTTCGTTCCACATCTCGCACGGCTGAAGCGATAAACAGGACCCTTATAACGAGTGACCAGGTCTACTATTGCCCTGAGTTCTACGTAAAAATACTACGTAATATTAATGTACAAGAATTCTTGCGGGTGGAAGCGTGAGTCGAAAAGCCAGCCAAAATATCGTTACATACATTTTAAAACTTGAAAAGTAGCGTCCGTATATTAGTATAAGTTTGAAAATATCGTTTTGTGTAGAGGAGGTTGGAAACTACCGTTCCATATACTAAAAGAATTTTGAACGCTTAAATACAATTTGAAGGTACAATTTACGTAGCTTGAGTTGTGGGGGCACATGAAAGTAACGGTCACCTGAGAGGAATGGAAGAGGAAAATAATTAAGCAAATTAATTATTACAAAATATTTCATTACAAATGAAATGACAAGCCGCTTGGAGAGGGGGTTTCATTATACAATTCGACACATAAAAGGCTCCAGGTTCGATATCCGGATTTTGATTTATAAAAGATAAATAAGATTTTGAGAGTAGAAAGCGTTGTCACTTGCTATGAAGATGAACAAAAACATCTCGACACATCCCACAAGTAGTGATTTTTTAGAGATCGAATTATTTCTTATACCACTACATGATTTTCTAATTTAAAGTTAGTTTTTGTCCGCATGATCAAGATTATGAAAGAGTATTAAAAATTAGCACGAATCGAAGTTCTACATGTTTTTCTGTCTCACCGGATGCTGAGTGTGCTTAATCATGAAATCTATCATTTGTAAAGGACTAACTAGTTCTTTGTGAATAGTCACGTAAGATAGCGAGTCTCATTACTTACACTTGTAAGCTTTAGTGCAATTTTGTCCCGATTAAGTCCACAACATTACTTGCCATAAATCACAGCGGATTATAGAGTACCCAGACTGTATTAGAACAGTTTAATTTTTATCTGCACCTTGGGGTCTAATTGTAATCCGGACATGGTAATATCACGATAAATGTTGGAATTGAATAATTTTCCATTTTATCAACTTCTACGAGCTATATACGTACATTTGATTACACAGAAATCAAATGTATGTGTTCACTATTTTTCTTAGACGCCCGTTGCACAGAAGAAACATGAGACCTTATTTCTGTGACGCACGTTTATCCCACCCGCAGTCGTGAATTAACCCGCAGCAGTCTCTCCGTCAATGCATCTATGGTAGAACATAGGTAGGACTGTAGTCTTATTCGGGATTGGTTACAAATGTCAATGTGCGGTAGTAGTCACTTACCACCAGGAAGACTGCAACCTCATTTGCTACTTCCATCATATAAAAAATATGATCGATTTTTTTTATGAAACCTTAGGATAGAAGTGGATCTGATCTGCATGAATACTTAATTTAAACTTATATTCATTCCTTAATTTAAACTTATATTAATACTTAATTAATTCCTTGACAGATCCTTGCAAAATACTCTTCACGTAGCGACGATTGATTCGGTATGGCACAAATTAAAAGACGTCATTCGCGTGGCAAATCGTTAGAGCGACCTTATCATAATTATATTTTCTACAAAAACATATGAAGCCGGCGTCCGCACCGGAGGTGTCTTCTATCTGAACTGCCTCTTAATATATTCAGCATCCAATAGCTTCTCGTCTGCGTATATTTATATTTTAATACGATTGAAACTTAATTTGTCATTACAAAGTTGCAACATTAACGAATTAATTTATGTTGATGGAAATAAAAGAAACCTTTTTATCATACTCTATCTATTAATGTAGGCACGTCCAACTGGTAATCTGACCCTTGGAACAGGTTGTACCCACTTCGAGGACTACTCGCTTTGTGATAAAGGCCCGCATACTGGTGTTATGATAAAAATATAATAATAAGATAAAATAATATGCGGCCGGTTTTTATTGGCATTTATGTAAAAAAATAATTGCGCTAGGTGGTCAGATGCGCCAGCCCCGTCCGCAAACTTGGAATTCATAATAGTAATTAATAAAAAGTAGGGGGGCAAGTTTTTTGAGTCGCAACAATGTTGCAGCATGCACCGGTGCGAAGGCCGGTGGCGCTTACACCTTGCGACGCGACGCCGGTCGCACGCGTCGCGTCGCCATCGTTCCGCACGCACTGGACCGCCTTCTCACCTTTCTTTCGACCGCTGTCGCAGATTCCGGGCAATTTAATCAGAAGCAATAAATTTGCAAACGTCTGCGACAATTCGGTGTCAATTTTCTCTATGACTGTATGTTTTAGTGTACCGTTAAATTAATATATTTGTCATCGAATAATACTTGTCATCAATACGAAAGACCCTCATTATTAATGGGTAGTAAACTACGTAACGATAATAGCTGGGTTTTGTTTAGTCCAAGTCCCCGCCTACGCCGTATCAATATTAGTTATTAATGTTATTTTCCTCTAAACGAATAAATAATTAAAAGTTCCGTCGATCGTATGTTAATGTGTGTGCCGCGTAGTCAATCTATTTCTCATCGTGACGCGATCGTATCGTAGACTTACGCGAAAAATGATCGATAGCTGCTAGTGTCCTAATGTGTACACGGTCGGGGTCGACGGCCTGCCGAACCGAGTGCACGGAGTCGGTTCTAATTAGAGTATACTTTATTGTTCCCCTCACTATTACGCTATCGATACGAGCGCGCCGACCGCGCACGAATGCGGGCAAATAATTATAATTGTATTTTATTTTTATTCCATTTTATTAATAGCCCCGCGACCTTCCCGCCCGCAACAATGTAGCCCGCGAGCGCGCCGGTACGACACAAGTTTTCCCTTATACAACTGTGTGCGACCGTACACAGCGCGCCGACTATGGGTACGGCTTTTTGTCTGTTCAACTGCGTTTCTTTATAATAAAACTCGATATCTATTCACTTGCTGAACAATGGGTTAATTAACATTGTATCTAATCTAGCATGTTATTATAATTATTTGTCTGTATATTTTTATTGTTCCCGTGAAGAATGGTTAGTCGAGCTCTCGACTCTCCTTTGTGAATATCTGTGCTGTTTACCGTCTCTGCTATCTCGCTGAATTATTTGTGTTACTGTACACCCGCGATATAAACGTCAGTGGCGGAATAAAAATAAGGTTTCTTTATTATTTTAAATTTAAGATAGCTGCTGTTAAAACTAAGAGTAATTTTGGCAAACTAAGAGGCTCTAGTTTAATTTGTCATACATTATTGTATGTTCCAACGTGAGTGGATAAGTACATTAAAGGTTCACGTACATTAAGAGCGGTACGATCGCGCCAAGAAATGCGGTGCCATTCAGATTGTTCTAGTACGCAATAGTCTACGTAAAATTACTAACGATGAATGACGAAGATTTTTGCATTGTAATTCTGTGTGGCACGTTCACATGTGCGTTGGGCTTAGGTTCGTTCGGCCGCTGAGTAAATTAACGCGATGGCTTTCAAGTTCCAATGACCTTTCATTCATAATTGGCTTAATATAAAGATTTAATAATAAGGAGGTCAGCGCGTTCGGCGTTGATTTTGCGAAGTGAAACTTGTTTCGATCGTCGAGTTGTTTTCGTTTGAGGAGCAAAATAATTTGATTTAACTAAAATGTCCGGTTGCGGTATGTGGAATGTTTTTATATAAAATGTTATTAAGAATTAACCGAAAAAGGTCGGTTTCTTGGAACTGTAAGAAAGTGGGATGATGTATTCAATGACATTTCAAGTTGTAATGAGACTGGTGTGTTGACATGACCAATTGCAGTACCGTTTTGTAATTATGTCGTCAGTAATAAAATATGTATTAACACAGCAAATTTCATTATTTTAGACTTTAATACTATGTTTAGATTAAATTAATGCCAGTAGGTGCACTGGTCATAGCCGTCGTCAAAGTTCAATGAAATAAAGTTTAATTCAAAATATTGCTCGCTTGTGATCGAACAGATTTCTACAACGTAAATTTTTGAAATGATTGGAAGAACACCAGTGCACTAACTACTACTACTAAAAAACTTTGCAGACCATACCTTCCGCGAATTGCTTACACGTATACTCAATACATATATCTTTAATTAATAATGTTGTCAAAATTATCTACAAAAACTATTTTCTTAACAACAATGATGACAGGAGTAGTTTCCCTCCGCGGTCTGCGGTTCACGTTATGGAGTAAACATAAACTGGGGTAATAAACAGTGGAACGAAGCGCTCAACTTCATGGTGTGGCAGTGCTTTCTGTGGGTGACTGCATACCTACCCATTCTCTACAGGGTATGGAAGCGCTTGTCCGGAGCACAGGTCTCCTCTTAAAGCAAGAGGAATGGACTAAGTAAGAAGGACTGTTCTAGTGCGACTCGGTAAAATTACACACTTTAAAAATCATTTTTAGAATCAATTTTTTTCTACCGTTATAGCAAGTAATGATAATAGATGTGGAATGCGCACGGTACTTTAAAAAATGGCTAGAGAGTGCCTGAGATCCGAACCTCGGCTCCCCGATTGAATGGCCGAATTTTAACCACTAGGCTATCACTCCCATGTAACGGTTAGTTGCCAACTTTTTAAGCATCTGAGCTGACCATCGTGCATTTATGGCCGTTTTGAGAGAGGCCTAAAGGACACTGCTCCTTTGTGGAGGTGTATCATGGAGGAAAATATGGGTTAGTGATTAAACCGTGACGAATATTAAAGTAAGTTCGAAATATGAAAAACTGTTGTTGAAGAAGAGCCTGGTTCCAAATGCTAATAAATGTAAGGCCGGAGGTTGTAAGTAGAACAGTAAGTGTATGACACTAATGGGATTTTTTAAATTCATCTCTTAAAGGCGTAACCGATATCGGTTCACCACAAAGTTGTCGAACGCCTCTAAGGCTTCCCATACATGAGCGTACGTGTAATTAAATAATTACACATTTTATATACAAAGCTATTAGACTGGCACACTGGTTACATTGTAAACGGAGGTTGAACCTACGGCGCGGCAAAGTTAACGATAAGTAAGTTATGTGGAAACAAACACATTTGTCACCATTTTATTTGGCAATCATTATGGTTGTGAGCGGTTATTCCGTTTCTAAATATATCGGTAGCTACCGGGTATCGGTATGCAACACAATCATGCAGGCGTTAAGATGATTATACCAGCGCTAAAGGGTTACTAAGCAGCTTACACATAATCCATTCCATCCATTACCCCGACTATGGGCAGAAACATTAAACTACCGTATATTGTGCATGGACGGACAGTAGAGTCGGATGATGTGTACACCATTTAAACATCGTGTATTATCATTAAATGATCGCAGAAATACCTTTCCTCATTATTAAATAAGTAATGAAAGTTGCAGCTGAACCATTGCTAATAAAATAAAAGCTATTAAGAGTGATAAACAAACTCCATACATTGGTTGTATGAATCGTTCCCGCATAATCCTCCTAAATAAAAGAGCAAAATCCAACTGAAACTGACTATTCACACACTCAACAATGACTCTTACCACACACGGAATTGAACCCAATCGCTTCGAGCAGTAAAGAATCCAGAATGAAACTGTTTGGAATATAACTTTTTGCCGTCTTCCGGCTTCACATAAAAGGGATAAGAATGTTTTTATGAATACTTAAACTAATAATTAACGGTGCAGTTCGCCTCACTTACAAGGAACGGTGTTTATGTGTCAACAATTTCCTCGGTGTGCGATTGTTTGTTTTCCCTTTGTCCATTTGTTTCCATTTTGGTCGCGGTGAATTTTCCCCGCGACTCATTATGGCGTATCGAACGCGTGCCACCGTGCCACTTCGCCCGACTTTCTTGTTTAACTGCAACATTTTATTCTCGGCTACTTTTTTAATTATTATAATTAAAGCTTTCGTTGTGTGCAGTAATAACACAAACGTATCGGGTCGCGTCACAGCTGGTTCGGCGAGCGATAAGCCGCGACGAATGATAACTCTAGATATGTTAACTATTCTCATATTTTTGTCACATTTTATCTCATATTTTCCGACCAGTACACCCACCACTAAAAGGATTTATGAGTAATTGGTTGTAGTTAATAATTAACATTCGGATGTAATTATGGTCATCAAATTGAATACGTGAATAAAATCTCTGCAATAACGATTTAGAGGTACTAACACTTCCATAATATCTACCTAAGTTAAAGCAAACGATTTGTTTCTCAATAGATGTATATGTATAATCTATAAGTATACATCTTCCCTCTAGCTAAAGGTAAACAACATTTAATAAAGTTATACAACATTGCACATTCTACATTTACCGTACATATATTATTCGATAGCACTGCTTTCAGTGTACACGGGCTGGGAGTCAATCCACCAAGTTATTCGCTTGTGTGAGTTCGCGGTTACAAATCTTATTTTCACCGAGAGCGGTAAAATGTCGTTATTACGACAAGAAGGCGACATAGCCCAATACAATGTAGTTAACCGACTGTGCCTAATTCAATTACGTACATGTTACGCTTACGTACTATATGGTAATTGCAGGTAGTATAAAGTGGATTTTTAGAATTAGTAGTGGAATATTATTTGTAATGGGAATTACTTACCTTTTGTCGGTTATATCTTTTACACAGGATTTTTATAAGAGTGTATGATAATAAATAGTCACAACCGCTCATGGATATCTGCAACCTACCCCCTGTGGAACTGTGATTCTACTTTAAGTCGATCACAGATGCGTTACAACTCCTGAGGACTAAGATGGATGCCTCATATATACAGGCGGCATCCACACCCCGGTCGAATCATACTGATTCTACCTTGATATAATGATAATGGGGATCCTGGTGACAGCGGCTCTCAGAAAAGCTGAAGATAAGATGGCGTGGAGACAGCTCGCCAGATCATCCGCCACGGCTTATCAGAAAGGTCACGACCTTCACCTAACGAGAAAGCGGCAAAAACACGTGGAACTCTTCAAACATACAGATCCAATCAATGTTGATAGAATTTATTTTTTCTCAATAATAACAGTATCAGCTATTTTTAATGACATTTTATGCGTACATATCTATATTTCAAAATACCATGCAAATATGATTTGGTAGGAGAAGATTATAGGCGATTTATAAAATATAATAAATAATGTAATAAAAATCGATTGATGACTAATTGATTTTACACAAAAAACACTTAATTTGAAGTTTTAGATTAAATTACACACTTAGTTACTTGTCTATGGTTTATACATAATTATCCATTATTCAGAAATACGCAAGTCTACGTAGTCATCATATTATGTCAGAAAAGCTAAGTGATTAGACACCACCATCCCCTAAATGGACGTCGAGAAAACATCGTGCATTTATCAAAGAGGCATCCCGGGGTACGATTGAGACCGGGGACAGACGCCTGCTTTATCATATCCTAATAAATGAGCAGCCAAGGGTTATGAGGGCGAACTTAATACCTAATGGCATTTTTTTAACCCTAAGTATGGTGAGAGTAATTGGCAAGTGGTAAAGGAAAAATATAGGTGCCTACAGAGATGAATATCTTAATCAAAGTACAATCAACTTTAACGACTTATGATTTTTTACAAGCTTTCAATAATATTTTTACAATTTCATACTAAATGTGGTTATGTAGTAGTTTATTTCTATACTTCTCGCAATTTTTAAGGAAAATTAAGAAAATTATCTATGTTGGTCACATGCTTCGATCTTAGACTGTTTAAGCGACTGCCGCACTAAACACTTCGGTTTCCCGTTAGCCTAATTCTGCCTCACAGCAGGAGTGCAGCGCTGCCGCGTTCTAATTTGAAGGGTAAAGAGTTCATATAAAGCGTTTCAATTTAGAACTCAGGAATGAATCGGCAACCAATTTACGGTATTTCTATTTGGATTTACTTGGCTGCACTGCAATGCACGTAATTTTTGAAGTTGCTACAATTCTTTGTGGTCCGACTACCGAGGCACTACCGCCACACCTATTTCTGGCTAATAACAAGTGTTAAGCGCTGCTTCTATCCGGTTCGTAGGATGTTGTGAGGGAGACTTACTTATTTGAAGCGTTCCAACTTAGTAAGTACTCATCAGTAGAACCGTATATGTGATCATCCTCAGGTAAGAATGAGCGGTAGTAACTACTTACCAACATGTATACTGCCTGCTCGTTTACTACTTTTGTATTAAAAAGACGAATCTGCTATATTACTACTACTCTGATAGACATACCTATTTGTATTGCTGAATAAACATGAATGTCTCAGTCAGTCTGATGAGCGGCGGTTATTCGTATTGTTGCCTTACAGCGAAGTGCCGTTATTGCTGCAAAAAGGCGACATCTGTCACCAATACAATGTAACAAGCGGTAATTCACTTATATTGTGTGACACGCCATATCGATAGACCTTTTAAAGAAATACAATCTCTCATATTTCTTCATTCGTCCTGAAAAGTTGCCCGCAAGAAAACTTGTATTGTGCTGGGCGCTGACATATTTATAAATTTTTGTAATTGCATTGTTTGTGGTGGGTATCAATTTCAACATAAGATATAAGCACATATAAAATTAACGTAATTCGCGAGAGGGCATTAATTTTGTCATGAAATAAATAGCTTTTGGATTTTATTCAATTGAATGAAAATGTCGAAGAAAAATGATGGTGCTTCTAGTCGTGTTAAGTTCGGAATTTAAACGACCTGCTAACCCGGCTCACTTAACATTCCAAACCAACCAACTTAACCCATCCTCTGCCTCTCTTCGTCATATAGTTAATAGTCATATAGATCATACATATTGTAATAATAATATATAATAGATAATATAGACTGTAAATACCGTATGAGTAATTATAACCATCATCAAATGTTTAGGCTCTACGATAAATCGCTACTAGTTACTATCTTATTATAATATGCTTTATGCATTTTTTTATTTTTATAAGTACTTTTTATTTATTTTAGTACCGTCTGCGTAATATAGGTATTATCAAAGCACGTCGTTTAGGTACATCAAATTTCTTTCACTACTCGAAGAAGTTCTTCGTTCTTAAAACAACATTTGGAGATATTTTGCACAAGACTTAAATACAAAAAGGTTTCTTAATAACATTACTAAGCCTTTTTCCGTCTCCAGTTGTAGATTTAAAGAGAGCATTTTAATTAAAATTTGCAAACAATATACCCTTCAAAGATCGATGCACCCACGAAAAAATGTATCTACCGTCTCTTTCTCTCTGCCTCTGCAACACTCACTTGTGTATACAAAACGCAGTTGTTAATTAAGACGACATCTCTCAAAGTCGGTACTGAGACCGTCAAAAGGAATTAATAATGGAAACTTAACAATAAATAATATCGTTTTGCCAACATCGCGACTCTTGCATTATGCGGGATAATCTCATTAATATTTATAATGGAATAAAAATAAATTATCCTTGTGGTACGGTCGGCGGCGCAAGTTTCAACCATCTGTCAAATTTACACGCTTTTAGCGAAGTTAGTGCTGTTGGTTTTGAAGTAAGCAGCTGAAGAGTTAAAGTAAGTGCTTTCATTTACTAACTAGAAGCATTTTAATTTATAATTCCACATAAAAAGAGTGGATTTGTTAAAACACCTCAATTTAAGTTATTGCGGTATTCACGAATACTGAATATAATTATAATGGGGGAGTACTTACAAATATTATGCATTTCATTGTGCCTACTTCTACGGATCTGCAACATCAAAATATAATGTCCTACACAATATATTTTGATGTGCTTCCTAGTGTCAAAAATAAGCAATTGAAAGGCCTTCTACTAAATTTCGTCCAACTGCTCAAAAGGTTCCAGGTTTGAATCCTGGCAAAATCCTGGCGTAATAGTAGTCTTATATACTGTTTATGCTTCGGATTAGTACGGCTTTTACATGTTATTTTAGTTAGTTCGTTTAATTTATTCGGTTATTGAAACGATAGGCAAACGTCTTTTATTAATGATCTATGTTGACCAATCTAGCCAAACAAAAGTTCGAAATTTGTTAATTATTGCATATAAAATATATCAAATTTTAAACTTAGGTTAAGATTGATTAACAGGCGTAAAAATAGGCTTATACCCAGGTGCAACGTGTCATGAATTTTTTACCCACAGAAATGTACCAGCAAAACGGACTTCAAACTTGTTAAGTTGCATGAGCGTGGGTTGGATTTCTTAAACCACTCGCCTAACCACAATGGCGTCGCAAAATTAACTCGTAACGCACAGAGTAGTAAACACGTTTTTAGACCAGTCACAAAAGACCCCTTCCATACCTCAGTTATGTGAGAATAATGCGCAGACTCTGCATTAGTAAAATTAAGTGAACGAGGTGAACGCCCCCTGCTGAGGTTTCTTGTATTTGTAACGGATGTTCCACTAATTACAAACATTAATTTGCTAATGTTAAAATTAGATAGAACAACGAGGTTTATAGAAAAATTATTCATCGTCTGTCAATTGGGATACGGAACTGCTTCCACTTATTTCGAGCGCGTGGGCGGTGCTGAAGTTTACTGTAAGCAACATGAGCGTTTTGGTGGTATGCACTGGGTTCAGTTAACTATACAGGATAGTTTTGATAATAAGCTCAAGCGACGTCTGATGACTGATGCTTTAGTAATGCCGCTGCTTTAGTATAAAATAAAGGTTCCGGATTTGTCCGAGATAGGCAGATTTATAAGCTAAATTTCAATCTGTTATCGGCACAAAAATATACATAATCTTCGTTTGTCGATATCACCCATAACGCAATCAGGTATCTAATTGTATAAATGTATTGATCGATAGTATCAGCGTATTGAGCCAGTGTGTTTTGCATTCCCAGCTTTCTAAACAAGTAAGGCTTGTAAAGATATAGTAGATAGCTTCGATAAATATCTACAAATTGCGAACTGTCGCAAACTAAAGAGTACTTGATAAGAATGACCATTTATACATTTTTTGGACACATAATATACCCACGTCGTACGGAATCATCGTATGGAATCAGATGATCAAAATAGCTTTTTTTGGTCATCATGTCATTTTGGAAACTATTTATGGTTATTATATTATATAAAAAGTGTAGAAGAATAATATAGTATGATCAAAAAGGTTTGTAAACACAATAACTCTTTTGTGACATTCTATACACCAGGTGTCTCGTCCGTTTACCTCAATTTACGTATAAAAAACACCGAATACAGAATTATAAATAGCGACACAATAGTACAAATTGCGTCAGAGTAAGAACGGAGCGAACATTAAAATGACCGAGTAATCTAATAGAATAATAAATGTTAACATCCGTATTAAGAGAACTTACGGGCATCATTTTATATTGAAGCGACAACAATGGACCCGCCGAGTATAGGCGCATGTATTATTTTACTGTACGCTCGAGAGAAAAAGTGTTAACGCTTTTTAAGTACAAGTCACAAGAAATGTTAACCATTAAGGTGGGACGCACACTACAGTTAGGTTTGTAATTCAATTTGTTGGTATTTATAATGATAAACAATCTACAAATGGTGTAAACCTATTGTTCGATAGCTTAAATGAAGATAATTTGCATTTTTATACTGTTCACGATCATTGTTAAGATCAGAAAATATAAATGACTATAAAATAGGATTTTTTACATGTGTATGTATCTTGTGCGTTTTTAGAGACAATACAACATTAAAATTGAAAAACGACTACATTGTACATTCATATGTAGATTACCTGAACTCTTAATTACCCATTTAGTACAACTGTCTGAACTCAATTCCGCAAATACGATTTTTTTAAATATAATCTTTTACACACATTTATTTTTGATTTCTTAAAAATCTATTTTTACTCGCACGTTTTCACTGGTCTCATGTGTGCTACCGATTAGCGCGTAGATGCTAGCTCAGCGGAAAATAATCCTAAAAAAGTTTTTTACGCGGCACGTTGCTTTAGCTCTCGAGAACTGCTCCATGTAGCAAAGGCGCCGCGCTTCCCGCCACTTCGAATTTTAACATTCGAAAATTTTCCAACGCGTTTAATTCTGTTAACGTAATAAAATATAGCTCCATTAAGACTTTTTCCCCCGATAGTCTTTATACGACAGATTCGTTCCGACGTCCGACAATTAATATTAATTAAGATTTAAATTGGTCTAATTACATAGAGCCCGGCCCATCTTCCAACGAGCGGGCGATTCTGAACGGAGAATATAATATGTATTAAAATAATTTTTGTGTTCTATCTATGCTAAGTGCGGCATTAAAAATTATTATGCGTAACTTGTAATGCAGATACCGACCGCATGTTCGACTCGCGTCGTAAATGATATAACGTATTTAAGAACAAGATTTTGGAACGATAAAACTGAACAAAAAACTCGGATTTCGTGTGAACGCAGCTTTATTTATTTTAAATGATGCGAAGTGAAGATAAGAACGGTCAAGAGGGAATTCGTTTCGCAAGCGTTCTGTATTTTAACGTGAATTTCGCGAGACGTCGAAAATAGCGAAATTTTTAAATGTAGACTTAATTGCTGTTAAAATTCAAAACCAAATTAGCCTGCTGCGCTAACATTTTACTTGCATTCGAGTCCAAAATTCAGTTTCTGCTCGCCGTTGAATTATATCGCAATAATGTAATTTAACTTCAGTTACAGGCTAGCTTATTTAATTACTTTTATTTTATTGTGAAGTATCGTGGTATAACCTGCTTTGCTAATTTATTATTTGTTGCTCAACTGTAATAAAGCAATATAACTTTAGGTATCCATTACACACTCAGCTATGTGTTAGCTATATATTGCTGTCAGTGACACCTTGGCTATTGATTTGATTGAGGCAAAAATGCAACACCACGCAGTGACTGGAATTATGGACATATTTAAATATTGTGGTATTTGCATTTCCTTAATATACAATATATATTTAAGAATATTCGTGAATGTATGAGGTGATATATCGTTTATCAAGTCTGGCTATTGGTGTATTGTCGATTGCATTCCGTCGTCATTTATCATTCATCTGTTTGTACGGACTGATGAATGCGTGAGCGTCTAATGGACGCTTTACGTAAGAAAAAACAAACATACGAGCATTCGGGTGTCGAACTATAAAACATAATTATTTTCTCCTGTATTTTTTAAAGTAATATCAAATCGCGCGCTGCAGTAGACTGGGCCAGTGTGGTGCCTAACCTTTAAAGGAGACCTTTAAGCAGGTAAATAGTAAAGGGTTTGCGATCAAGGCGAATAAAACTATAGTATCAATTACAAAAAGATACAATTATAAATAAGAGGTAGGTATATTTTTAATTCTCCGAACCTGAACATTTACAACAATTTTAGCATGAATGTAAATGATAAATAAATCCGTATGTTTATAGTCGGCATCATTTTCTATCGCGCTATATCTGCATCTTAATTAATTCGTTATCTGCCTTAACATCAAGTTAATGTTAATTATTCTTAATTATATTAATAATATGTTTTTCTTTATTTTAGGTAAGTGGAGGCTCGGCTAGCACAATATGTACGTTTACGGTAAGTAGACAGGTAAGTAACACGGTCGCGTACGGTCTTCACATATTACACGTTTGAAATGTTTTACGGTTAAGAAAGGTAGCTTCTTTGTTATGCTAATCTCGTACATGTAATATGATGGTATTCATTAATAAACGTAAAATGTAGAGTGATACGTACAGGTTTATTTCAGTATGTGTAATATGTAGGCATGTAGGTAAAAGCAGTGATAGCCTAGTGTTTGAATCACGGTCTCTCAGTCGACGGGATCCGAGGTTCAATCCCCAGGCACACACCTC